>JAOVYV010000017.1:19530082-19550479 GCA_025674545.1 Hassar affinis
CCCTAGACAGGGCGCTAATCCATCGTAGGGTTCATACACACACACATTCACACTCGCATTCACACAAGGGCCAATTTCCCCATCACCAATTCACCTATCTGCATGTCTTTAGACTGTGGGAGGAAACCGGAGTACCCGGAGGAAACCCACGCGAACATGGGGAGATCATGCAAACTCCACACAGAAATTTCCCAGGTCGCCCCACCCAGGTATCGAACCCGGGTCCTTCTTGCTGTGAGGTGACAGCGCTATCCACTGCGCCACCATGTCGCCCTATCTGTCATGTATACAAAGAAAATAATTTATAGCAACATGAGGCTTCCATAGAACGGCTTTGATCACAGAGTACCACCAAAATGATGTATAACCGAAAATGCATTCATGTTTTGTATCATCTGTCGAAGACTGATTCATGATGTGTGTTGTCTATGATGTGTACTGATCTCAGAGCACAAACTCAGAAAGAGAGTAAAAAAAAAGAAGCGTGTTTGATTCAGACATGTTATCTATATTGCGTAGATATTACATACAGATATTCCATAATACATAAATTAGAAACCAAAGTGCATTTACAAATATGTACAGCAAATTACATAGGCAAAATAATGGGTTAAGATCAACTGGTGAAGACACTGGAAAGATACAGGAGACCATCTTAATACAACCTTGTTCTGTGTATGGATTAGTGATTTAATATTACAATAGTTAAAGGAGATGACACAATAAGAAGTTCGAATTTGTGGAGGAAAAATTTTCTGGTGTCTGTATGCAATGAAATACCTAAAATAGATTTCCAGGTAAAAAGCTTAGAAGAAACTTTTTAAATGTAGTTCTACACTGACACTACAACTTCAGTTTTAAACATTAAAAAAGGTATTCAAACACTAAGTGACAGGAAGTGTACACGTTATGATAATTAATTTACATAGGAAGCTGCAAGCACTCACGACTAATAGCTGCCATCATATAAACATAATTATATGGGTTATACATCTTTTTCTCAAAAAAGGTTTCTCAAATCTGTAGAAAAATGAAATTCAAACCACATTTTAAAAAGACCGATTCTATATACACAGGCTAGAAGTGAAGAATCAGGCCAGTCCACTACTGTCCTGAGCAATGCCAGTATAAATGTATCTGTGATTGCAAGCTCTTTATACAAAATAACATAATATACAGGGATAGATCAGTGGCAGGGCCCTATGACCAGAGGTCCTGCCAGCTAGGTGGTCTCCAACAGTCATAGACTTGAACTGAACTATTATGCTGATTTGCTATTACACTGTCACAGAGCAGTGACTTAACAGAATCCAAGCTGATGAACAAGCCACACAATTGGTGGAAATATTTTTGGTGTGTGGGTATGAATTTGTACCAATGAGCAGTCAGATAGGTCCTAACTGGAGAGAGAAGTGGATAGAAAAATCATAATAGACCCACACTAATTGTCTTGATGAAAAGAAGCAAGAAGCTAAAGTTCATTTGTTCATTTTGGCTAATGGGTTGGTTGAAAAACAAATTAAACAAATGAAAATGACTCTTGTGCTATCACTGCTAGCTTAGAGTTTAGGCTTGTTATAGAACCAGACTTTGGTGACACTGATGAAAGAGTTTGTGAGGAGAAAAGCAAGAAAGAAGCCAATTGCCTAATGTAAGAGTGGCTTCTGCATAAACCCCTGCCCAGTTCCTGCTCATTGGCCCAGGATTTACTAATCTATCCCTGGAAATAAAAAAATACTGTGGTATGTGTAAAGTGCTATCTTTTAAAAAGGGCTTTTTGTGAATCAGTGCACGAGAGTCTCTATGGCAACATAGCAAGCCTCCTATAGGTTCCACCAGACGAATAGGGGCAGTTGTAATGACAAACACAGGACCTGATCATCATGACAGCTTGGCGGAACAGGTGGCCCCCTGGGCAGCGGAAGGTGACTGTTACAGTGTGGGTCTGATAAGGTGTGCAACATCGGCCATCAGTGCAGTAGCCACAGTAACGTGGACGGTAAAATTGTGTGCTGTAGCAGCCTTGATGGAGTAATCGTGTGCGGAAATTTGACCTGTAGCTTGGCTGGCATCTCCTAGGCCACTAATGCAGGAAAAAACAAAAAACAGGGATTAATGCAGGATCAGTGTATGTATTTTGCCTTTTAGTACGATTATAGTACTTCAAGTGTTAGCACCGAAGTTAAATATATCATGACTCACCACTGGTGCTTGATATGGCAAGGCCTGGCATGGTCGGATATTGCACAGCCTGATCTGCTGCTCTAGTCGGCAGGCTGAATTCTGGTTGCTTACACGTATGGAGATCCCTGGACCACAGGTACGTGAGCAGACACTCCACTCTGTGCTCTGATATATACAGTTTAAGCTGGCACTGGCTTGGTAACTAGGAAGTGCAGGCAACACTTGGGCATCACTGTAAACTGGAACCATGATACATTTGTCAGACATTTTCAACTCCAAATGCAGTAAAAGCTACTAATACAAACTGAACTGAGACTGAAAGAATACCAGAGTCTTCATGTCTTCATTTCTAAGGTAATTAACTTCTGAAATTCTGAACCAGACTGTTGTCATCTCTTGATCTTGATATTGCATATACTTAAACTGGCAACTTGGGCTCAGTTAACCTTGAAACCCTGTCCAGACCTATATTCCTAATTCTTGTACATTCTGCTCTTACACAATTGTAACCACAATGGCAATTATTTTTGCTATAGACTGAGGGCATTTGGGTTGTAGATGAAAATATAAATATGAGATGATAGGTCAGAATTTTGGTTTTCATTCCCTAATATTTACATATGGATGTGCTGAATAACTTAAAATATGGCATCATTGGTTTGAACCCACCCATTTTTCAAGTGAGTCTATAAACCAACATGAACACAAGAGAGAGCTCATTTCTGTTCTGGCACCAAGATAAACATCTAACAAAGTGATAGAAAGGCCAAAGATTGGAAAAAGAAAGAATCTGCACATGATCCAAAGCATAGCTCATCAGTTAAGCACAGGGGAGATAGTGTCACGACTTGGGCTTGCATGGCTGCTTCTGGAATGGGCTCATTCATCTTTTTGATGATTGAAGCTGTTGACTGAATTCTAAAGAAGAGAAAAATATTCTGTCTGCATTTTACAGAATAAACAGAATAAACATACAACATGTCGAAGAATCTGCCCTGGAAAATCACAACAGTTTGTGTGGAGGTCTTCCCCCAAAGGTGCCGCATTCCACATTATTTAACATGTAATTATCAGGAAATGAAAGCTGAAGTTCTGATTTATTATATTATTCATCTTTTGATATCAAACCAGAGGTTTCAGAGGGGACTGTAACTACCAGGGGTAGGAAAAGAGTGATACATTATACTTAAGTGAAAATAAGTAATGTGTCAAAATCATATTCCCTCAAACCTGGATGCTAAACTAAACCTATTCTATTTATATATTCATTCCCTGGATGAAAAAAAGAAGGTCATGATAGCAATAGATCATATAACAATAAATAATAATGTTTTCTTTTTGGAAATATAATGTAAGTACTTGTAGGTATGTAACAGAAATGTAAGTATAAGTACTTTAAAAATACTAAAGTATAGAAATACCAAAATAATACTTAAATATAATTTAAATTTGTCTATAGTATATTTTTGTTACTCAAAGATTTTCCATCCCTGGTAAATATGAACCTTTACATGTAGTTGAATAAGAAGATGGTAGAGTTAAAATTTTCTCTATCAGTTTTTTGAAGCTAAAGTTGATAACTGATCTGATTAAAGTATGAGAATGGAATTTCTTAACCCAAAGTGATAATAATCAGATGTCCATTTGCTAATCTTGCTCAGCAAAACTGTGTAATCTTGCATGCATTGCACAAGAAACGCGGGTGACATTTTACATTTCTAAAGGTCTCATGTCTGCTCCACAGCTGGATATTGTTTTTGACATTAATTGCTGGCTTGCACAAACCTGAGTCTGTTTATGAATCATGGAAAGTTTCTGGAAGTTTCAGTGCTATTTGTGCAGTTCAACCCCTTCTTGGCAAGACATTTCCAAATAAAAGTTTAAGATCCGACAATAAAAAAGTTCAAACTGGAATGTGACTTGTGACTGGAGGGCCTCATTGTCCATAAAAGAAACACAGCAAAGCATTGTAGTCTTACTTAAACGGAAGTGGCTTAAATATAAATTATAAATGATCAATGATATATTTTTTTATTTGTTATATCTGAACACAACAGAATTCTTGATTCTGATTGGTCAAAAAGTGTTGATCATGGGGTCACACAGATTTCAGCTTTATGTTAGAAAGCGTCCCATCTTTCTGGAAATTAGGTTTGAGGCTTTTTAACGGGTCTCTTTAATCTTCCTGTAACGCGTCTTTTATATTTATGCAATTTGGCAAAGTTTTTTATTTATCTTTTATTTAACTGAGCATTTGAGGGTTATGGGCCTTGCTCAAAGGCCCTGCAGTGGCAGCTTGCCAGGTATGGGATTTGAGCTCACAACCTTCTGGCCAGTAGTGACACAATGCATTTTTTGTCTTATTAATTTCAAGCGAGAAAAATAAGAGGCTAGTGAGGGAATAACCATTTGTAGTAGCTATAACTAGAGCGATAACTGGAACTAACTTGTAGTGTGGACATTAAATGTAACTATAAATGGACAAAAGTATTACATGTTCTTTATTAAATAGAAAAGTGGTAGTTTTTGTAAATCATTGTTATATAATAACAACATTAAAAATGTATAGAAATAAAACATTACAAATAAAACATACATGGTTTGGGCAAACTGTTATAGGAGGATAATTTGCATTGGGTCACATCAAACCACAAGGTGTTGATTATTTTTTAATGCAGCATGGCCTTTCATGTTTTATTCCTCAGTTAATGTCTTTTTCATAAGGTAATTGCATATATAAAGATGACCTATTATTCTGGACACTATATTTTTACATTTGAATCCAGATCAATTCCCAGGTTTATGCATGCTGAAACATAACCTGTAATACAGCTTGAGGCTTTTTTCTCTTTTGCCTAAACCCAGTGTCAGAGAGGTATTTAAAGAAAATATATTAGAGTATTTAGTGTCTGGTGGCTTAGGTGCTAGACTTACAATTGTTAACCTTACACTATTTAAACTGAATTTGTCCGGTATACAAAACCTTTGGCCTTACACCATAGTTCATGCCACAATATTAGGCTTTATATGTAAAAGTGGGTGAAATTAATAAATAAATGTAATAAATTGTCTTTATTTGACCTCACCTGTTTTAGCATCCTGTAGCACACTGTTGTCCAAGTTCTCACACACCCACTCCTTACAGCACTTTCCTGGCAACTGGACCCTTTGAGGATATGGGCAGTCTGAGCTGGGCAGACGGATATCTTCACTGCACAGGGGCACACAGGTCACTCCTCCACCTGCACATTTGCATTGGGTGCTGCAGGATGGCTGGAACACCTCACCATTCTGATAAGAAATGTTGTTCAGCTCACAACCCAGCTCGTCCTGACCTGAGTGTCAGAGACAAGGTGTATTAAAATACAAAATATAGCTCAAAGGTAAATAGAAAAACATACTTAGGGATTGAAAGGTGAATTGCAAGGCCAAATATGAAATTGTACAGAATGAAACACCTTTTAAGGAGCTCGGGCATTGCCACAAGTGCTCATAAGGAGCACAGAGACAACCATATTACAAAAATGAACACTAGGTTTTGTACACATAATGATATATTACCTGCTATGTGTATCTTATATTGCAGCACGATTGTACAATATAATGTGGAAATCTAAAAAACTGTCAGATAGGAATGAGACTGGAGACTCTGACAGGCATATGACATTTACATAGGGTAAAGACAGTATGCCATATTCTTAAACAGTATGAAAATGCTCAGACACAGTTGGGTGAGGCACATACAGTATATCAGAGGTAAATATGAATCACAGTAATAACATAGTCCAAAGGCCAGAATAACCAAACAGCAAACACCTAATGATCAGGCTTGCTAACACTAAGCAATGACATTCAAGACAACTTCGAGACTTTAGAGTAGTGTACATAGTTTGGTTCACTGTGATTGAGTTCAGGTGCACCTATCTAACTCAGGCAAATTGACCATGCATGCAGAGGACTGGATTCTGCTATGTTAGGCTGTGGTACATTCTGGGAGTTGGAGCTCATGGAATAAGTGCAGCGTTTCCATTGACAGAGCCCACCTCCCTGGCCAAGGATCAGTTGGTGGATTACATGGTGGTGATCCTGGACCCTGATCCCTCTTTCTCCCTTCCTCTCTCTCTTGCTCTGCCACCTTCTCTTCTCTCCCTTCTACTCTCTTAGTTCCAGGTCCCTGGACTCAGTTTCTCTTTACCTATCTGGCCCCGCTAACTTCTCTGTCTCTGTCTCTGTTATGGGAATAAATACACTTTTAGGGTTAATTTACAAAGCCTGTTCCCTCAGTCACCCCCACAAGGAATCTACACTGCCAGTTTCCTGGTTCGCCCATTCTAACTGTCTGTTCACCTGTGGGTGGTTAGATGTGACCATGGTTGCTTCGGAGTGGGGAATGGCATGAGTTTCTCAGCTGTGAGTGTTCATGGTACCTCAGCCTTGGCACAGGCAGAGCAGGAGAAGATCAGTTTATTTATGTTGTTCACCATGTGGGGCCACCAAAAATGTTTTGCATAAGACTATGGTTGTGGTGTACTCCTGGATGTCCTGTGGCTAGAGAGGAAGGAGCTCAGGTTATTTTCTTTATTGTGGAAGCACAAAGAATTTTCCTGTCAGGCATGCTTGTGGTGGTTGTGTGGGTGATTTCCCTGCATAGGTCCCAGGAATAGAATAAATAATATGGCCAAAATAGCTTGTCACGCATCTTCTGACCAATTTAAGATATTCAAAATTCTTATGTTCTGTAAAGATCTATTATTGGTGTACAGCCCCTCCCTACCTGATGGCAATGGTCAAAGCCCAATGTGTACCCAGAGCCCTTTGTGTATAGCTGGCTTGACCCACCATCATCCAGGAGACATGGGGGGCAAGCATCCGGAGTTTCCTGCTCTATCCTGGCACCAAGATGGTAGAATGAACTCCCATTGAGTGTCCAAAAAGTGGAATCACTTGCTGTCTCCAAACACCAGCTGAAGACCACTTTCAAGAGAATTTGAATGAGCACTAACTCAAAGCTCTTACTGCTCTTACTGCACTTATAGTATTGACTATGTCTTGTTCTTCACTGGTTTTGTATAGTTTAGGTTATGTGGTTTGTTCTGCTTGTAAGTTTTGTATTAGGTATCATATGGCTAATTTCCTACAGTATCATTGCTCAAAATCAGGTCTACCAGCACTAGTTTGGATATTCCAAGTTAATGACTAGGCACTTTTGTAAGTTGCTCTGGTTCCAAACCTCCACGCATTGATATCAGCACAAAAACCGTACAGTCAATGCTTCATGGCATGGATTTCCTTGGTCAAGCAGTTGAATGCAACCCTTACATCCCCAAGCACAATGCCAAGTGTCAGAAGGAGTGGTGTAAAGCACATAGCCACAGGACTCTGGAGCAGTGGAAATGTGTTCTGTGTAGTGACAAATCAGGCTTCTCTATCTGGCAGTGTGATGAATGGGTTTGGAGAATGCAGGAGGAATGTTACCTTCCTGACTACATTGTGCCAACAAAAAGGTTGGAGGAGGAAGAATAATTGTATGGGGTTGTTTTTCAGGGGTTGGCCAGGCCCCTTAGTTTCACTGAAGGGAAATCTTAATGCTTCAGCATACCAAGACATTTTGGACAAGTGTATGTCTCCAACATTGTGGGAACAGTTTGGGGGAAGACCCTTTTCTGTTCCTTCTTGAAATCAAAGTTCTTAAAGGCACAGTTGGGAGAGTTTGGTTTGGAAGAACTTGACTGGCCCACAAATAACTTTGGGATGATCCAGAATGGAGATTGTGAGCCAGTCCCTCTTATCCTACATCAGTGAGTGAACTCACAAATGCTCTTCTGGACGAATGGGCAAAAATTCCCTCAGAGACACACCAAAATCTTGTAGAAATCTCAGAATAGTGGAAGGTGTTATAGTTCCAAAGGAGGGACTAAATCCATGTTAATGCCTATGGGTTTAAATGAAATGTCATAAAAGCTCCTGTAGGTGTAATGTGTAGGTGTCCAAATACTTTTGTCCATATAGAGTATATCGATTGATGTAGATCGATGTTACTAGTGGTTCATTTTTATATATTTATAGGTCATATATGTTCTTTGTGAGGAGACATTCAGTCAGAGGTAAAGCTGTTCCTTTAAATTTTCAGAACAGAGAAAGTCTTCAGGGGAAAGGGTAACATGGAAATATTTCTCAGTAACATAACAAGCTGTATTTTTTTTTGTCTAACTACCTTCAAGAGTAAAAAAAACTTATAACATAGCAAGGAAATAACTGTTTATAATGTAATTGTAATAATGTAAATAATAAATGTAATTAAAAGTAAAGTAAATAAAAAATTAATGTAAAAACATTATTAAACAAAAAATTTAAAAAAAAAAGGAAAATTATCAACTTTGGGGTTGATTATTATTTTTCTGTAACAAATATATTTTAAGTAATAATATGTCAGTTATGCTTAAAAATAATGTCATACTGCATTGCTGCTAAAGTTATATAATACATTTATTTTTTTTCTATAATATTTGTACTGAGATTAGATTCAGTCTTCTCATTTTAAGCCATGGTGAGCATGCTGTTAAGACATTTTGAGGAGGGGCCAGTGCTGGTAAATCCTCACACAGTAGTGCTATTTGTCCTCCTCCTTGCTTCCTAATTCTGTTTACAAACCCTGCTTTGGATGCACACTGAGACATGCTGTTCAGCACAAGGCAGGAAATCTCACTACTCACTGACACACTCTCCTGGTTCTCCAGGGTAGCTGGCGCTGTAGTCACATTCCAGGCCATGCTGCTTGTCACACACAAGTATGTCACTGCAGGCTTCTCCCTTCTGCCGGGCACATATTTGGCAGCATTCACATCCATCCAGGATGAGAGCAACACCATCAGGGCAGGTTGGCACCGCACTGGGACACTGGCATGACCTGCCACATGGTTGACAGCATACCTAAAGTGGTATTGAGGAAGTAGCTTACTATAAAATACAATCAGTGCCTCAGTGTTACATACAGATGCAGCTTCAACTAGGTCATTAACCAGGACATCTTAGAGGATCTTTGTTAGACAGATGGCAAGCACTTCAGACTACACAATTCAGAAGTGTATTACTACAGTGCCAATCTGGGCTACGATCTCCAAAAATCAAGAGGAACAACCATAAAAGCTTGAAAACCAAAAGAAGATCTCCTGAAAACCATTTCTGCATTTTTAGAGGCAATAAAAATATGATCTCAATCTGAAATTACCAAAACTTGGAACCAGGATCTGGTATAAATGATCAGTGCAAAAGTGCAGCTTTGATGCAGATTACATGAAGCAAACAACAACCTGGTCCATAGTATCTTTAATCCAACTGACATTTACAGCTACTAAGTAGAAATTTAAAGCAAAACAGTAAATTATAACCAAATCTTAAACATAAAAAAAACAACTTTCCAACATATAAACTTCCACTGCTTAATGCCAACTGAACTGGCAAAAATTAAAAAAGCAGCATGAATCAATTACCTTAACACCTCAGATCTCCCAGATATCAGTGTATCATTTGGAGAGAGAGCTTCTCACCTGGGAGCACAGGTACAACAGTAGTGCCCGTGCCAGCAGAGTGTATGTGTTTTGCACTTTTTTGTCCATCCCACTGTCCCAACGCAGTATGCTGAGCTACTAGTGCTGCTGTTTGCTCACTGGCTGGCTCTGAGCACACTCACTTTTATAAAGTCCACCCTCCCCAATGTCATGGCCTGTCTGTGCTGTAAACAGTGGCTGGCCAGTAATCAGAAAATGTTTCAAATTCCACATTCCTGCTGGCCAGATCTGCTCTCCACTTCTCTCCTCCTCACTGCTACACTTAAACACCAAAAAACAAGCTGTGAAGCAAAAGCAGACACAGCAGCTAGATTTGCTCTTGGCTGCCGTAACACGTTCCTCCTAAATGAGACTGATAAGGTGGTGAGTCTTCAAAAGGATTTGTCTGATGATCGGCACTTAGCAAATGCTTATGGTTCAGTGAGGAGCATTTCCTAAGTGTTCAGGAATGTAAGTTTGAGTGAGTGTTACCCTAATGGTTAACATATTTAATCAAAAGGGAAACATTTATAAGGAGTGAAAATGAAAACAAAGAACAAAAGACGCACACTGAAGAACGATTTCCCATCATATGATACTGGAGTTTTACAGGAAGTCACAATAATGTTTGAATTATTAAAACAAGTAGAAATAGGACATATTCTAAGGAACCATATTTAAAGTATTAAAGTTAAATGCTAAGAAATTCCTGTAATATTTTCTCTTTCCAGAAATCTTTACATATTATGTTCACATTATTCATTGTGACTGGCTAAAAACATTGGTTTAAATATAGACATAGACAGGGGAAATTCAACTTACAATAAACCACATGGGGCCTAGGTGGTCTGCCAGATACAGCAAAAGTCAAGAACATGGTCTGGTCTCAAAACTTTGGTCCTCTCAGTTCTCAGGTTTATGTTGCTGTACTTTCCAAAACTCACAAGTTTGGAATGTCCCAGTATAGTGGGGTGTTACTGTCAAGGGCAGTTTTGGCATTAGGACTTAATTCAAAATGCAGACCATTCTGTTCTCTAATGTTTGGGAACTGTTGACTCACTATTTAAAAAGAAATCATACAAAGATGGATAAAGAAGTTCAGATACTATTTGTTCTATAAAGTTACACCTCCTGAACACATTCAGATAAATATTGACCAGAATGGACTGAAACATGCTTTGGACCAACATGGATGACCATGAAGAAATTGTTGGCAATTTTAAAGCACTGTTTGATGCTGTATGATTTGTCAAACGAGCCCAGAGGAAATCTACAAACTGCATCCACATATTCTTAGAGCCAATTTTTTTTGTCTTTGTAATTAAGTATGCAGGCTTTGTGCCTTTAGTAGGCATATTTCTTTCTGGAAACTTTTACAAATAATTTAAGGAACACAACTGGGCTTCTACTCTAAACTGATTAAAGGTATACCATATGCACTTTACTAGTTAAAAGATACAAGGCATAAAACATGCATCCTTGATGGTGCCAAGGAAAAATACAGTTTGGCTTATTTCTGGGAGTCCACTGTCAAAGGCCCGGACTAGCAGAGATCAAATCATGGCCTAGTCCAAATGAAAGCTTGACCAAGTCAAGACTGAAAACCATTAAATGCCTTTTGAGGCCAAGTGTTTCCTTCAACTTGCTGACTTCACTCATGCTGCATCAATGTTTTCTATAAGAAGGAATTACTTTCTTTTTGTGTATTTGACAAGAAAAGACAACACAAACATTATTTGCGAATAGATTTAGCAAGACCATTGACCAAAACCAAGACAAGTCCAAGTCAATCCAGAAAACCTTTTGAGACTCAAGTCCAATATCAGTTACAAAATATATCCAAAATGTGCCTAGACTGTCACTTTTATGCTTAAATGTTGACCTTATATTGTTAGACATCTCAGTCTCTGACAAATTCACCAAAAGGGCGAGAGCTTTTGGAATGATAGTGTGTGATTCTTCATAATATGTCAGTCAGTAAACTGGCTGTGAATAGAAACAGTCCTTGTGTCTACACTTGACCCTTCCTTTGGCATAACATTTAGTGATACCTGCCTTAAGGAGGATTCATGATCCTGTAAATACAATTTGCTATAATGGTTAAAAATAAAACTCATTCTAAACACTGGCCTGTGCTTTCTTTCTTCACATTTTCTCTTTCATCAACCTTATACCCTACCAGACACTCAGTTCCCACACATTCTGATAAATAGGAGCACTTTCTTTAATCAGTATGTTAGACCAGACAAAATACAAGTCAGTCCCTTCTAGACACTAGCTCATTCACTCCTAAAGTATTATAAACAAGACTCTCGAATTGCGTGTAAGAACAGAAGAATGTGATTATCCTCATAGTTGCAACAGTTCTGTACCAATGTCAATAAGGAGAGAAAATTAAAAACAGATGTCTGTCTTTTTTGTCTATTCCACACCCTTATCACATACATATGTAGAGTGAAATAACACGTGACAGCATAGTGTAAATTGTCTTACACATGGAGTTCTAAGGTTTCAAAAAAAGTAGTGAACTTAAGGGGAAAGGTAATGTTAGTTAACTTCTGAATATACCTTCTGTGCAAACCAGATTATACATGAGTATTGGTTGTATCCCTGAAAGTGTTGTGCGAGGATCACTTTTAAAGTGCACACTGCACTTTTGTGTACTTCCTTTGGCAAAAGATTAAGTTAATGGTGGTCATAGGGCACACTTGCCAACTTTCCTGATTCTCTGTGTAATGTTGCTTAGTTTTCATCATAACATGATCTGATTAATAGAGGAAAGCCACTTACATGCAATCCACCAAAAGTCTACCAAAACTGGCACTATATTTTATCTAGCAAACCCAAAATGTCTGCTTTTGGAAAAATATCCCATTTAATGACGTCTAACGATTGGCACGTATCTGGTAAGGCTACATAGCAAGATATTATATTATTGAGCTTGTGTCATAAAGTAGAGTAAGCAAAGGAATTATCTCTTCATCATTCTTATACATTTATTTTGTTGAATGGCAATCAGTTCTGCGTTTAGATAATGGAGATAATGCATTAGGTACAATTAAACATAAAAGTCTTCCAGGTGAATTTTCATAAGCAGGAATTCTTTTTTAAGCACGTAATCCCATCTGTACCCCAGATGTGCACAGCTATGTGGACACTCCATCTTCCAATATGGCCAAGCTTTAGTCGGCAGCCTGTTGTGCAAAGAGGAAACGGTACTGGGATTCCTCACATTCTATTAAGACATGTGAAAAGGCCGCAGAAGCGTCACAGGAAAGCCCTGGATGTTTGATTAGGACCAATGTCTTGGGTAAGGGTCAGCTAGTGACGCAGACATGGAAATGTACCTGCTCCCTACAGGATGGTGCACACACCCACACGCCCACATGCACTGACGGCTTTATGGACATTGGGCATGAATTTAGCACACTTTTAACTAAGACTGACGAAAAATCCAGGGTACAAATCTGCCTCTCTGTGCAATTACCAACTGAACTTTGTAATACTAGCTTTCCTTCTATGCCAAATGTTCTGTTTTTTAACCGGACACACACGCACACTCTCTCTCTCTCTCTCTATTAAATAACTTCATTTTTGGCACTTAATATCTAGCACTATTTCATTGGCATGGTACAGCTCAGACAATTACCCATAAGTCTCCATGTTTTTGCTGTTTTAGCCATGTGAGCTGTATTGTACTTAAGTATCTGTGCTGAATTTGGTTACCTTCTTAAGTGCAGATCAATTGGTCAAATGCAATGACACATAATCCTGATATAAGTATAAGTATATTCAAAACTACCGGTAAGTATGATTCATTATGTATGATTCAAAACTGCTACATGCAATTGAAAAGGATATGGATAGCCCTAGGTTTGGTTTTCTCTCGTTCTTTATTTTACTCTCTCTCTCTCTGACCCAGGAAAATGTGATTCACTCTACAAGTGTGATTCACTTTTGACCATGCACTGTGATTCAAGGTGACTGATCTTCTTCAGACATGTGTAAAATACTAGAATAAAATAATATAAATTTAAGCTAGAATTATGAAAAATATTATTATTAATATTAGACTGGACGACACGGTGGCTTGGTGGGTAGCACCGTCGCCTCACAGCAAGAAGATCCCAGGTTCGATCCCCGGGTGGGGCGGTCTGGGTCCTTTTGCCATGGGTTTACTCCGGGAACTCCGGTTTCCTCCCACAGTCCAAAGACATGCACGTTAGGTTGATTGGCGTCTCTAAAGTGGCCCTTGTGTGTGTGTGTGTGTGTGCCCTACGATGGATTGGCGTCTAGGTTTGTTCCTGCCTTCCACCCTATGCTGCCGGCTAGACACCGGCTCTCCCGTGACCCTGAAAAGGAATAAGAGGTTAAGAAAAGGAATGAATGAATGAATGATATTAGACTACAAGATTCTGTCAGATTCTGTCAATAGCGTAATATGAATTGTTTGTAGTTTGTCAATATAAAGGCAGGGTTTATGGGAGTTCATTGGGGATAGTTTAATCAGAGATTCCAGGAGATTTTAGGAATACACAAAAAATGTCTTATGCCTTTGTAATTATGAATATAAAAGAAAAAAGGTACACATGCATAAGCATAAACAAAACCACAAACTTTAGTTCTTTGTTGCAAAGTTCTTATTGCCAATTACAGCACCGAAGTAATTCGTTTTTTGCAGCATTGTAAATCAGTTTTGGTCCACTTTTCTTGGCAAATAATCTTCTATACTTCAAGGTTACAATGGTCCTGCCTAAAAATTTGATGATGGCCTAAAACTCAACAGACAGTTTCATAGAGATGCAAGTCAGGAGATGCATGGCTAGGCCATGAGTTATTTTGGCTGTATGTTTGGGGTTGTTGTCCTGTCCATCTTCTCCCTAGTTGCCTTGCTTGACATCTGAGATTAACCTTCCCCTAACTTGGCCCAGTAAATCTCTCCATTCATAATCCGTAATACCATTCGCAGAGAAGCTACTCCGCCCTACTACTACACTACTGAAACATTCTTGCCTCCATTTTTTTTGCCTCCCTACTAAAGCAATCTCCAGAATACAGCATCTAGAGTTCTCAATTTCACCCACTTCCTTTAAATTGAACTGGTTATCTATCTTTTATCACATTCAACACAAAACATCTCATGTACAAAACTCTTATTTCCATATCCTTATGTCCCCACCTGTGCGTTAAGGTCATCTGGCTCCAGTTTACACACTGTCCCTAGATCTGGACTTTTCTCCATGGTGAGCAGGTCCTTCAGTGTTGCTTCACCCAAGTTTTATGGAATTCATTTCCACAGAGCCATTGAGAAATCTCTCCAATTTTGTGCTTCAAAAAAAAAACTCACAACCACTTCATTTAGTGCTGTGACTTCTTGATTGTAACCGAGTATCCCCAGCCCCTTTCAGATGATACCTCTCACCACTTCATGCTTCATGACAGTCTGTTAATTTATCTTGCGCACATTTTACATAAGAATTGTTATATTATCATGCCCCATCTTATCTCCATATTTCACTGTGAATATAGTGGTCTTGGTTTCACACACATATACTTCAAACATGGCAAGCTGAATAATTGCTAGTGAGCTCTATGAGTTCTGATATTTCTCAAATCTTTTAGATAATCTTTCAAATTTTTTCAGATCACAGTGCATCACTGAGTATTTTTTTCAAACAGAAAGCGGTTTGGCATGGCGTGTAGTAACAGAAATGATTGCATAAATGATTCATTTCTTACTGTTCTTTGTCCAAGTGTCCTGCTGCTTTCAGGTCGTCATGCAACTAATTAGTCTGAGACTGTGTTGGGAAATCTTGTGTGGCTCACCGGTCCTAGGATGACCAGTTGTGGTTCCATGAACTTTCCACCTGCATATTATTGAACCATTCATAGTAACAGGGATGTTTACGTTCTTCGCTCTTTGTTTTGGCTGTATTTCTTCTTCCTGTCCAGTGTATTTTTTATAAATGTTTACGAATACTCTTTCTTTAACAGTTTCATTTTTTAAGCATATGCATCTTTTTATTTTTATTCCTATGAATATACACACTGGTTCGGATTGTGCCTGAATACTTATTTCCCCTCACAGTAATCTCAGGTTGGATTCCAAGGAATCATTTGCATGAAGATAATTCAAAGCAGCGGATAACATAAAGCAGCGGTTTTGTCTTAGAGAAAGAGTACAATCCCTAAGGCATTTCTTTTGGCAAGTATTTGGGGAAAGTGTGACTCGGTCATAAGAACGGGCACAAACTCACTTTCCAGAAGTCTGTGGCTAATTTCCAACTCCTGCATATGTGGGAGGAAAAACCTTCTTAAACTGTGTTCATTTATTTCTAATTGGTGCCTGCATTACCTAAATAACCATATGATGTTCCACTCTAGATCGTCATTTCTGCATGACTCATTAGTTCAGTGTGGGTTTATGGGACTCACAGTAAAAATAGATTTATGGGAATTTAACTTGAACTATTTAAAATACCCTGGCATCTTAAAAAAAACAAGCACATGCATACACAACTTTTCGTCCTTTTCTAAATCTTAAAATAAAAGAGAACAAATAAACATGGAACAAGAGCTGGATTCAATGTGCCGCTTCCTAACATGTGGCAGGAATGTCAATATTTTGAACAGAGGATGTGCATTCAGAGAGTGAACAAGCACTTCTGAGACACAGACAGGTCAGAAGGTTTCTGCTTGAAGCATACCAAATGAATGGGCCGAAATATTAAGAGCTAGGAATTAGTCATGCGTTTCAGTGACATAGTAAGATGAAAGATGTCCAGACGTTACATGTACCTTTATAATGTTAGGTTAGAATGTTTTAGAATAGATCAGTTTTATCTTACAGGGTACATTAGCCTTTTAGTTTTTTTTAATCTTGTGACCTTCTGTGTCTTAATATAACATTTTTATTATTGAATCTATGGAATTATATGGAATTTCCTGCAAAGATATTGACATTTCCGCAAATTCCTACAAGTAAGCACATAAAGCATTGTCGATAAAACACTGTTTGATTTGGCAAACTATTTTTAAACACCAAAGTTTCAGTAAGGGCAACAAGTAAAAGGCTGGCAGACAGTGGTGACAGCAAGGAGAACCACACACCAAGGGGAAAAAGACATAAATAAATATCCGCTGGAAAAACTAATGTTTTCACATCTGCTCAAAAGCTTTCAAATGCGTGCCCTTGCAAAACAGGGAGCATGTTTCTCGTCAGCTACCACGTTCTCGACACCTATAAGTATGACACATTAACAGGGTGTTTTTGTGGGTTGTTCTGTGGAAATAGGTTTGTGCAGGCTGAATGTCATTTCCCCTCCATTATCATGTGGACTTTCTGCATGCATACACATGGCCATAAATGAAACAGCCTCAACAGACTTGAGACTTGACTTGGACTTGCCCCTCAAAGACTTGCAAAAAATGACTTGTGAGCATCTCTGCTTCTTGTTAAAGAGACACACCTAATTGTGTATGTATGTGTGCATGTCTACACACCCCTGTTAAAATGACTAAATGGTTTTTGTGATGTAAAAAAGACCAGGATGAATAATTTCGGAAAATTTTCCACCTTTAACGTGACCTGTAATTTGTACAACTCAAGTGAAAAAACAAACGGAAATCTTTTAGAAATCTTTTTAATAAAAAACTTACAATAACATGGTTGCATAAAAATGCACACCCTTAAACGAATAGTTTGTTGAAGCACCGTTTGATTTTATGATGCCATTCAGTCTTTTTAGGTCAGACTCGGCAAACTGTGCCCACTCTTCCTTCCTTCCGTCAAGGCATCTCCTGTGCACAGCCCTCTTCAGGTCACCCTACAGATTTTCATCAGGATTCAGGTCTGGGCTCTGGCCAGGCCATTCCAAACCTTTTCAGCAGAAGCCTGAATGTTTGGAACTGTTTCTATTTCCCTCCACCTTGACTATTTGGAACTGTTTCTATTTCCCTCCACCTTGACTAAAGCCACAGTTCCAGGAGAAGAAACACAGCCCCAAAGCATAATGCTACCACCACCTTGCTTCACTGAGGGTATGGCATTCTTTTAGTGATGCACAGTGTTGTTTTTGCACTAAACCTTCCTTTTGGAATTAGTTCAACCATGATCTCATCAGACCATAATGCATTGTTCCATTTGCTTTTGGCAGACCTGAGGTATAGTCAGGCTTGGATGTTCTTCTTTGTAAGAAAGGCTTTCATCTTGGGAGATTGTTGTCACGTGTAGTACAAAACCAGTACTTGCCAGATATTCCGGCAGCTCCTTAAATGTTGCTGTAGGCCTCTTGGCAGCCTTCTGGACCAGTTTTCTTTTTGTGTTTTCATCCATTTCCAGTTGGCTATATCACTGTTGTGCCACATTTTATCCACTTATAGATGACTGTGCTCTATGCTACATCTAATGCCTTGGAATATTTTTGTACCCTTCTCCTGACTGATACCTTTCAACAATGAGATCCCTGTGTAAGCTCTTTGTGGATCAGGGCTTTTGCTGTAAGATGCAACTAAGTAAATGTCAGGAAAATCCCACTAGAACAGCTGGACTTTATATGGGGTTATTCAGAGTCACTGTAATTGATGGCAGGTGTGTACTGACTACTATTTAACAAGAGCTTGAATGTGATTGGTTAATTGTAAACACAGACACGCCCCCACTTATAAAGGGGTCACACTTTCAACCATGTTATTTTAATTAGTGTGATTGCAGCAGACAATCACGCTATTGTTATCCGTCAGGAGTATTCAGTGTAGTTTTGTCTGGATTTGCCACAATTTTGGAAATATTGACACCCCAACTCTAAAATATCTGACACGGTTGTGATCGGTTCACTCGTTTACCCTGCACACTCGTTTTTATTCCCCTTTTTCCCATCCACTTCCATTGATTTTCATTTCAGTTTCTATTTTTTTGTCATCTGTACTTCTGCTTGAATAACACGTTACATACACACTATAACCAGTCTGATCAAAAGTATTTACACTCCCAGCTACTATATGCTTAAAAAAATAAATAATCATGTGTTTGATCAAAAGTATTGGTACCCCCAAAGTACATACTAACACTAACACACACACACAATCATGAGTCTAAGCAAATGTTTTGTCATCTTCCACCCCAACCTATGTGCTTACACACACACACTAATGGTACTGATGCTTAGGTCACTGCTTCGCTGCAATCACACTCACATTTTCTTCAGGAAATGCACCTCTCTAGTTTTTTAATTGTACTTTATCCCCTCTAAACAATTTCAGTTTGTTTTTCAGTTGAATTGCGCATAGTATAGGTCACATTAAATTCAGAAAAAAAACCTGGTATGTAAACTGGAGTGTGTAGACTTTTTGTATCTGCCATATAGTATGTGTGTGTGTGTTTTTACAAACCTCATTTTCAGAAAAGTTGGGACACTTTCTTAAAATGCAGAACTGAAGTCTGTCATTTGTTAATTCACTGTGTTCTTGACTGTATCCATTTACAAATTTATATATTTCTTTTAACAAATAGAATTAAGTTCATCATTGAAAATGCTGAAAACCTTCTCTTTGTCCTTTTGTCTATTAAATACAGCTTCAAGTGAATGAACAAAGTACAGATTTCAGTTTTAGAAAGTGTTTTCTGGAAATGGGGTTTGTATGTGGGTGTGAGGTTGTGTTATGAGTATACACTGTTATCTTTTCACATACATCTTCACAAGTACAACCACACCCACACACACATACACATGCACATACAGTTATACCCAAAGTCAATTTTGCATAACAAATTCTCTGAAATGAATTTTGGGAGGTGGGAGGAAACCAAAGAACCCAGAAAAAGCCCACACAAACTGCCCTGACACTGTGCCACAGTGCCGCCCACCTGAATGCTTTAGCCTACGTTTATCCCTTTACCTTCTTGTTCTTGCATGGCATTGTGTGCTCACATCTGCTGCAATGCTGGCATCTAGTGGCTACAACTACAAGCCATACTGCTTTATGAGTAGCATGATACCATGCATCTGTAAGACAGAGGAAGGCATGAAACTGCCTTGTACTGAAGACTGAATACATGTAGGTCTGTACTACAAAAAAATAGAACTTGCACATCAGTTCTTAACAAAAAAACAAAACAAACCATAGTACCAACTTACTTGACTTCTTGTTATTTAGCTGTACTGGCTTGCATTATTTTGTCAGGACTAAATGAAATAATTAGCTTAGACAGTATAACAACTATTACTGTACTAGAAAGCTAGATGTTGCAACTAATCATGACTAAACCTCTGAGTTGTGCATTTTTTAATTCTCTTCTTTAGTGAAAGACATTTTTATGTAATCCTTGGGTTACTTCTCAAGAAACAAAATGTTCTGAGGTCAAATTATTAAAAAAAAAAAAAGGAAGCAATGTTAGTGCATAAAAAAGCAAAATATACAGTTCTTCACAAAATAGCAACATATACTTCACAAAACTCATGGAATCAAATGAGTGTTTCCAATAAATATGTATTATTCACACATTTTTTGAAAGCAAAATTATGTTATTTAAATAAGATTTGTCACCTCATCTCCTTGGCCGCTTATTCCTTTTCAGGGTCACAGGGGACTCGGTGCCTAGCCGGCCACATAGGGCGCAAGGCAGGAACAACCCTAGACAGGGCGCCAATCCATCGTAGGGCACACA
>JAOVYV010000017.1:19573937-19584279 GCA_025674545.1 Hassar affinis
GGCCGGCTAGGCACCAGCTCCCCTGTGACCCTGAAAAGGAATAAGCGGCCAAGAAGATGAATGAATGAATGAATGAAACTAACTCGCCATGGTCTGTCTTTCATCTCCTCATGTCTTTGTGGCCAAAAGTGTTGCAGAATTGCTTTTAATTAAACTGTTATCTAAACAAACTAACTGGTTTTAATGAGATGTTGATTCCCAGTTCAGTCAATAAGAAGTCGAATCACGTTACCTCCCATGATAGATGTTTATCTTTTTGTATGCAGGTTCAAGGAAGACAAAGCAAACTACTCTCTGAACACAGACGACCCTCAGATTTTCAACTCCACCCTGGACTCCGACTACAAGATTGCGAAGGAATACATGGGCTTTACTGAGGAAGACTTTATGCAGCTGGTGAGACTTTTTTCCCCGTTTCTTTTACAGAAGCAACTTGTGTAGTACCAAACAAACACGGTAAACAGCTTAGATTCATTGTGCGTGAAGAAATATGTAGAGCAGGGGTGTCGAACTAAATCCACAAAGGGTCGGTGTGGGTGCAAGTTTTCCTTCCAGTCAAGCAGGAGACACACATCATTCCACCTGGGTTTAATTATTGAATCGAATCAGTGGATCTTGACATTCAGTAGGGTGTGGCTTCTATGGAAAGACAACCTGCACCCACACGGCCCTTTGTGGATTTAGTTCGACACCCCTGATGTAGAGCAACCAGTTAAACAGAACAGGATAATCAAATCTTTTAACCACTTTCATTCTCCTGTACTCTTTAAACCCTGCATTTTGTCATATTCATGTAGAAGCTGAAAGTTTTGTTTTGGTGGAAAAATGGCCAACCATTACAAAGTGAACTGGAGATGAATAAAGGTCTACAAAAGAACTAAATAATCGTTTCCTAACAAAGAGCTCCATCATATCAATGATTATACTGTATGTGTTTCTTTGTTTAAAACTTTAGATTACTGCCACACACTTGCCATAAAAGTCCCTGTTAATGAGGTGTTAATTATTATTAAAACAATAAATCTAATATAATATTAACAGAAACTTGTGATTTCAAGTACACTATTGTCAGAGCTGCCATTGCAGAAAATGAATTAACACCTCCTGACCAATCAGAATCCGCAATTCAACAGCACTGTGGTGTAGAGTATCTCATTGCACATGGCAGTGGCAGAGGTTAAAGGTCATGTTTCTGTGCTGATAGGGAATAAATGTGGAAAAAACACATCTAATACATTTAATAAAATTGAAAAAAAAAATTGTGGCATTTGATCTTACTGTCTAAGTTCTGTTTTGCAGAACATCAATGCAGCCAAGTCGTGCTTCTTGCCTGCAAAGGAGAAGAAGGACTTACTGAATCAGCTCTACGAGGCCTACGGCATGATCAGCGACACCAGCTTCTAGGCACAGATCAGCTAACCCAAAGCAGACCGAGCCTTTCCAATACACTCCCACAGGAATGAAGTTTAACTTCAAGTTTAACTCCAAGAGCAGGGAGCATTCTCTCTTTCTGTGTTTATCATACAGTAATTAAGTACCAGCTCACATTAATTTTCTTTCTATATAATGACTTGCAAAAGAGGCACATCAGTTTAATGGACCTAAAACATATATAATGGCGTAAATATTAAATAGATAAAATACTGAAATGCTGATCCTTCTGTCTTTGTGGCTGAAGTGCAGAGATTATTACAGTCCTTATGAAGTACAAACTAGGTCAGAACATTTCACTAAAACCATCATATGGCAAAATAAATATAAAATAGAACAGCCAGAATTAAGATATGCAAGTTCAGACCTCTTCACTCTTCATCCACTCTTCATGAGCATCTAAGCGAAACAAAACGGCAGTAAAAACACAAAGTGCCTGGTATGCACAGTAAAATATGGTGTTGCATGAGTGAAGCTTTGGGGCACTTGAGTGTAGCTGGCTGATGGTTTAGGAACTCCTGGGATGATTGTTTTAGCAGGATCTTTTAGCCC
Source organism: Hassar affinis (assembly GCA_025674545.1). Lineage (NCBI taxonomy): Eukaryota > Metazoa > Chordata > Actinopteri > Siluriformes > Doradidae > Hassar > Hassar affinis. Next base: position 19,575,921 of record JAOVYV010000017.1, read on the forward strand.
ACAACATGTTGCCTCTGCCAGGAGGTTCAGACTTGGCCAAAGATAGAGCTTTCAACAATATGATGAGCCAAACATGCTTCCAAATCATTACAGAAATGGCTAAAGAAGCATGAAGTCAGTGTTTCGCAGTGACCGTCTCAGTCTCTGTGATCCTCTACCAGTGTCTCTAAACTTTTTCACTGTTGGAGTCACAGTATATTAATTGTAGGGATACTGGTCATCAGGAAAATGAGAAATAATTGCTCTGTCTTAAAAACATTTCAGAACAACTAAACAATGTACTTAAGCTAAGAATATTACTTACTACTTACTATCTTCTTATTTTTTTGAAGGGTGCCAACATGTGTCTAAGTTTTAAAAGATAACTTTTTTTAATGATTTGTACTCCAGATTGTATTGCTAATACATATGCAGCTTTAGAGCTCTTTTGAAAATGAATTAGAGGTGCTTTATATATCTTTATATCTTTTTAACATTGTTCATGTATCTTGAGCTGTTCGGGGGTTTTTTTCAGCCCCCCATCACATGCACACATTACAACAACATAACCTGTGCTGTGAAATACGTGCATAATTATTTCCTTTTTTTTAAATGCGAGGAAACACGTTGTGGGTCGGCTCTTGTTTACAACAGTCTCAAATGGGTTTTGCATAAAAAACTGCGCTGTCAATGACTGTGTGTATTTTTAAAATGGGAGATTTGGCCCCCGGTTTCTTCTCTCTGCATTCAGATGTATAATTGATTACAGTTTTGATTATAATAAATTGATGAGTGTGATTAGCATTTGTGAATAATTGATAGCTGTGATTAAAAAAGAACCGACATTTTTACACCATGTCTGTTTTTCCTCTAAGGCCTATTTTACCAGGAGTGTCTTTATCAACTAGCAGAGTGTCTGAGAAATGACAGACTTTCATAAAAAGGTTTTCAGACTGAGGTTTAATGTAACAAAGAGCTGTGACATGACATCAAGTGAGAATAAAACACAAAGTAGCATGATGTGTAGTGATTCCTAATGCTTTATTTCATGGTCCGTTATGGCTAGGTATAAATGATAAATAATCACAGCTCATCAGTCATTGTTTTATGCTGAGAGATGGGTTTTTGCTTGTACATCAGGTCTCAGAAATACTTTAAAAACAGGCACACATTTATTTATTTATATTTATTTATTGCCTACTAACCTATGCATCATACAAATATAAAGGCTTTTTTTCTTTCTTTCTTTCTTTCTTTTTTTATTGGTACATTTTTAAATAATTAAGAATCCTCATCCTAAGGCTTCCTTTTATGTCAATCTTTACACCAATCATTGCCCAGGAAATGGCTTCATCTATTTAAGAGATAATATAATATAGCCTATATATTTTTATTATATATAATCCTCATGTAACTACTTTTTTAAGCTGTTTCCTTACATATTAAATTCAATTTTATTTCTAAAGTGCTTTTAGCAAAAGATTTCTAGTTATGGACTTTCCACTGATGGAGCACAAAAGCTTCAAATGGACATTGTTTTTAGAGGTGAGGTCTTTGAGGATTTGGATTAAACCCATTCAACTGACTTCAACTGACTTGTCAAGCAGGTAAGAAGTCAGTAAGTGATGGTGGTACTGAATATCCTTCTAATTGGTGTTGTACTTCCTTGTCCTAACAGAAGGGGGCAGGCTGTATTAACTACAGTTAATTATGTACTATGTACAATAGAGTATTATGTAATCATGTGCAACAAAAGACATTGTCTCAACAGGTGCCAGATGCTTCTGAAGGTTATTTGGGAATCCGAATGGTGAATTGAAGTGCAAGTCTGTTTCAATATGCTGGAGCTGGGAGTCTTTAGTAAAACCATTAAAATCCATAGTGTGGATTTAAGCCAGGGTGCAGTGCAAACAGCAGTCAAGCCAGAAGTCGTCGCAGCAGAAACTGGGTATACAATGGGCTCCAAAAGTCTTTAATGAAAGTGCTTCTATTTCTTTCTAACTGAATACAATTATAACTCAACAACTTGAGTGAAAAGTAGAATCTTTGTAATAAGATTGTAATCCATTCCCTCTTTGCTTTAATGCCACTCTGCGCTCGAGCTGGCAAGGACTCAAAACCTCATGATCCATTTTAGATCAAATCCAACAGAATGTCAATATGTGTGTGTGTGTGTGTGTGTGTGTGTGTGTGTGTGTGTGCAAAGGAGGTTATGGTAATCACCAGGCTATTCACTGTCGTTTTTAAGAAATATGAAAGCAAAATTCAAAACAATCTCTCATTTCTGTAGATACTGTGAGAGGGAAAAAAATGTCAGGGAGAGCACGGTGTACTGTCACACTTTTCACTATTTCTTATACATACATTTCTTAGTCATGATACATCACAATGCAATAAATCTTATCCCAAATGAAAGAATGAGCTCTCTGGAACATATTCTGTATTTATTACTTCTTATACCACAACAGAGTTGAACTCAACGAAATTCTGAATTCAAGTAGGTATTTTGTATAACAGGAAGCTGTAACATGTACAATGGGATTATATTAAGCCACAATCTAATGTGGTTTGGTTTAAAGTAGCTGCTCCGTACACAGGGACTAGCATAAGCCAAGATGAATAATAAAAGGATTTTAAATGTGTTGATATTCAATAATGTAAAGTATATAATCATTGAATATTTATGGAAGGAGTCTCATTGTAATAGTCATGGTGCACTATAAGGTTTCCCAGGACAAGTGGAGGAACATCTTCAGGACATAGGAGCTACAATTATGTAACGTAATTTCTGGTAAATCGCTCTAGTGTAAGTGGAATAACACACTGTGCTATTATGTCATATATTCATGTTGGGACATATCGCAATGTATCAAATATGATATCACACGTATTATTTTCTCAAACATACGCTGGTGGAAACGTTATGCAACCACGACATGGCACGCCCCTGTCTGAGAGACACACAAGCTTTCACAAGCTGCTCTCAGACTAACCATAAGGACGGTAAAACAGAAGTGTGCAGCCAGCTGAACAGAGTTGCAGGACGACCTGAAAGCAGCACGATCACAGTAACAACAAAAACAAGAAAAAGCCATGAACTGCACTGCAGTCAGCTCTGTTCCTACACACCAGGGAAAACACTGCTACAAAAGAAGCAAAGAGATGTAGATACATCGGAACTCTTTTGGGACAATATGATCTGGTCAGAATCAGACATGTCAGAAAATAATAGAGCTCTTTGGCAGCTCATCATGTTTAGAGAAAGAAGGGTTGTGCATATGATCCCAAGAACACCATACCCACAGTGAAGTACGGAGTTGAGGGCATCCTCGTATGATGCTGCTTCCCAACTCCTACATCAGGATGTAGAATCAACAGAAGTGAAAGATGTAGTTGTAGTTATATACTGTTTATTAGCACATTTGTCTTGTTTGTGTCTCATTAGATCAGTTCTACCCTAGTACTGTCCAACTTATATCTGCGGACATGTTGCTACGTGGGTTCTACGTGCTAAATACCCTCTAATGCACTGTTATCAATGGATATTGTTAACAACAGCTGCCAGTGGGTAACTGGTATTCCAATTTATTGCACTGGAACTGGTGTGCAGTCAATCCCAGCTCCAACTTTTATCTTCCAAAGTCAGTGGAACTAAATGATTTCAGATTTGGGTTGAAACTCGCCAGATCAAACATGTCTTCAAAGCTAAATAAACCCACAGGCGTGCCATCATCAGCTGGTTGTGCTGGGTTTGGCAATGAAAACCAAAACACGTGATGTGAAAAAAGTCATGATGAAATAAGTCAGGGCTGAGAAGATTATATAGACTTTGTAGTGCAACAAGCTAATGTTATTGTTAAAAAAAACATCCTATGGATTATTATGCAATCTTTCAGCACCCTGTCTGGAAACTTCAGTTCCAGTAAGATAAGGTCACTTGAGGATCTTCAGGGAAGATAATCGGTGCAGATCAGCTTCAAATCAGGGCTCATCCCTTCCAGTGTCAGGGGAAGGCGAACTGGTCCTAAAGCTTTCTTTTTGGACATATTGCATTTTATAAGCATTAAAAGCGATTGAGCGATTTCCTTCATTTCTTTCACTCAGTGTCAATGCTTCTTTCTGGCAGTGTGGTGTTTTTGAAGGAAAGTTTAGTATCCTGTAAATTTATGCATAAACATTTTGTTCACAGTGCCATGATGGACATGATGAAGGATGACTTCTTTCTATAGAACATCAATCATTTAAGGAATAAATAATAATCCATTGTCTGTTCTATTATCCTCTAACTGAAGGTCTTCCTTCTTCGTGTGCCCTCATTTGCAATCGGATATGCCATGGATCATGATGAATAACTAGCATGCAAATTAGTCTATGACGTCACCAAGGGACTTCTCGAGGCACACTACTTTCCCCTGAAGATTTGGCAACATCCCATTCCTCCTTGTAAATAAACTATTTAAAAATCCTATAGCCTGCTATGTGCGTCCTTAACGTAAAGTCAATGCAGTGTGTCGTTTTTAAAGAAAAATATACACAGCCTTCAGAAAAGGACATAAGAAAATGTTTCTATTTTCGGAAGCTGATAAAAGAAACTCCTGAATTCCATTTTCCGTCTGCTTTGTTTTCTGCTTTTCTGAGCCGGTGGGAAAAACATGCCATTTTGTATGTCTGTTTTTAGCCGTGGGCTGGAAAGATAAATACTCAGTTCTCTCCAGAAGAGCCCCGCGGTCTGACGTGGAGGTTTTCAGCTTAATTGCATGGCTGCTCCAAGCCTCAGTTTACATCTGATAGCAGTGAAAGCGAATGCAAATGCGTTCTAAAGTTCCCTCCCAGCTGTCTCCACAGAGCCAGAGCCCCAACCCGGAAACAAGCTGCCCATAACCCCAGACAAGTCCCAAATCACACAATAGTACACTAAAGTGCATGTCACCTCGTCACCTCTAAAGTGAGATCATTTAATCATTTTGTACAGTACTCACAATTTCAACAGGGAAAAACTAACCATTTTCACTACTTACCTTTTCGTTTCATTTTCCCACCCTTTTCTTTTTTGCTGTTTTGAGAAATATGCTGTCTTTTACAGGAATCAGGGATTCATACAGGGTGCCTCCCTCTTAAAGAAGAGACAGAAAGAAATATATCAGTGTCACTACACCAAATGTAGAACGTCACTACACCAAAAGGAGGACATCACAACACTAAAAGGAGGATGTCACTACAGCAAAACAAGGACATCACTACACCAGAAGGAGGACTTCACTAAACCAAAAGGACATCATTACACCAAAAGGAGGACATCACTACACCAAAAGGAGGACGTGATTACACCAAAAGGAGGATATCACTACACCAAAAGGACAACATCACAGCACCAAAAGGAGGACATCACTACACCAAAAGGAGGACATCACAACACCAAAAGGAGGATGTCACTACAGCAAAACAAGGACGTCACTACACCCAAAGGAGGACATCTCTACACCAAAAGGAGGACATCACAACACCAAAAGGAGGACATCACTACACCAAAAGGAGGACATCACAACACCAAAAGGAGGACATCACTACACCAAAAGGAGGACATCTCTACACCAAAAGGAGGACATCACAACACCAAAAGGAGGACATCACAACACTAAAAGGAGGATGTCACTACAGCAAAACAAGGACATTACTACATCAAAAGGAGGACATCACTACACCAAAAGGACGACATCACAACACCAAAAGGAGGATGTCACTACAGCAAAACAAGGACATCACTACACCAAGAGGAGGACTTCACAACACCAAAAGGAGGACATCACAACACTAAAAGGAGGACATCACAACACTAAAAGGAGGATGTCACTACAGCAAAACAATGACATCACTACACCAAAAGGAGGACATCACTACACCAAAAGGAGGACATCACAACACTAAAAGGAGGACATCACTACACCAAAAGGAGGACATCACTACACCAAAAGGAGGACATCACTACACCAAAAGGAGGACAAGATACCAGAATATTGGAAAAATAACCTTAATATATCAATTACAAGAAACTCACAGAATGGGATGGTGTCTGCAAGCTGAAATGCTTTCATGACTGTACATAATATTTTCAACATCAAATAACATCAAAACCTATATAAAAGAGTAAAAAACTACAAATATGTAATAGAAATTAGAGTTTTACTCACCAAACCTGCCTACTTGTGATACTTAAGTCCTTTCCTTGCTGTGTCCAGGAGTTTAGTACTAAACTGTGCAGTACTAAAAATAGAGCTGCGAAGCGTTGTTTTTTTTATCACATTAATCTTGGTTTTAATACACAGTTTGATTTGCGGTGTACATGCAGATCGGCATCGTAGGGCCACTGAAAATGTAGCCATTTATCACTGGTCTATTTTAAGAGAAACGACTGTGGAATACTGCCTCATTATTCACTTGACTTTATTTAATAAAAGTGAAATATTAAAGATGATTCATATCTTTTCATTTTTTATTTAATGGAAACTACACAGTGTGTAGGGAGCGAGGAAACATGGGTATATCACTACACCGGAAGTTCTGTTGAGCTGCTGCGACGTGATTGGCTGGTTTTATTTTACCTCAGAAATCTTCTCCCACAATGGAAGGGAAGGAGTTTGCGTATTTTTATTTTTATTTTATTAATTGCAAGAGGAATAAGTAATAATCAGGGACAGAGTAACAGTGCAATAGTTTACAATGAGAATTCCATAAAGATGAGAATAAAGGAAATATAAATAATAATAATAATAATAATAATAATAATAATAATAATAATAATAATAATACATTTATTTGTAATTAATTAAACAGTTAAAATACATTCATGCACAGTTAATAGACGTTTCATAACATTTATTTCAAAAGTGCCTCCAGTGTACAGAATTAGTCTGAATTGTTTATCATGCTAAATACAACCGAGTGCTGTAATCACTGTTGATGGCGTTGCGGCGCGTCCCAAATAGAGCCGTTTTATTGACCGAGTTCCCTATGAAGAGCCCTTGGGATTCTGTATCCTGTGCACTGTAGGGAGCAGGGATATAGCTTGCGATCGGAAAGCAGCCCAAGCGATTCTCGTAGCGGTGATGAACGCTGTGCGTGTGCTTGTCTGTCAGCATGGAGTTCAACAGCTCCCTTTCCTTTGGTAATGTCTACATCACATCAGCACAGCGCACAGAAAGCACGGAGTTCATCTCTCCTACTTTTTGAAATGAAGAATGTCTGATCACTCCGGACTGTAAGTGCTTTCTCTTTTCGGCATGTTCACAGCGGTGCTTGCGGCAGGTGTGTGTTACTAATGGAGCAGCACTGACCGGGCGGGTTTCTGCTGGTTGGTGAGTTATGAGATCACATGGCGGTGCTGTTAAACCAGTTAAATTAATGTGTTTGTGTCGACATGTTCGAGAGCCAATGACACACAACATGCACCTCTGCTGCCCTCCAAGGAATAATAAGTGTCTGACCAGGCACTGAGCCGGATGGAGGACTGGGAGCAGAAAATCCCGCTCACTCACTCACAGACTCACTGACTCACTCACTCCATGACTCACTCACTCACTCACTCACAACTCACTGACTCACTCACTCCATGACTCACTCACTCACAACTCACTGACTCACTCACTCCATGACTCACTCACTCACAACTCACTGATAACTCACTGACTCACTCACTCCATGACTCATTCACTCACTCATTCACTCACTCACTCACTGACTTGCTCATAGAACCACTGACTCGCTCACACACTCACTGACTCACACACTCAATGAATCACTGACTCACTCACACACTCACTGACTCACACTCAATGAACCACTGACTCGCTCACACACTCACTGACTCACACACTCAATGAATCACTTACTCACTCACACACTCACTGACTCACACTCAATGAATCACTGACTCACTCACACACTCACTGACTCACACAATGAATCACTGACTCACTCACACACTCACTGACTCACACTCAATGAATCACTGACTCACTCACACACTCACTGACACACACACTCAATGAATCACTGACTCACTCACACACTCACTGACACACACTCAATGAATCACTGACTCGCTCACACACTCACTGACTCACACTCAATGAATCACTGACTCACACACACTCACTGACTCACACTCAATGAATCACTGACTCACACACTCACTGACTCACACTCAATGAATCACTGACTCGCTCACACACTCACTGACTCACACTCAATGAATCACTGACTCACTCACACTCACTGACTCACACTCAATGAATCACTGACTCACTCACACACTCACTGACTCACACTCAATGAATCACTGACTCACACACTCACTGACTCACACTCAATGAATCACTGACTC
>JAOVYV010000017.1:19618374-19636828 GCA_025674545.1 Hassar affinis
GACACACTAGTGAACACACACTAGGGGCTGTGAACACACATGCCTGGAGCGGTGGGCAGCCCTAGCCACAGCGCCCGTGGAGCCAATGGGGGTTAGGTACCTTGCTCAAGGGCACTTCAGCCAAGTCCTGTCAGTCACGGGAATCTAACCCGGGACCTTCCGATCATGGGGCAGACACCCTAACCACCAGACCATGACTGCCCCAGCAGTCATGGTGATTATTGTTCCATATAAACCTTCATTTGCCAGCTGCTAAAGTATTGGCATGTAAGAGGCAGACATTGAGAGTGAGTAAATAATGAACTAGTGATAAGGCTCTCAAATGATTCATTTATAAAAAACGCAGACACAAATGAAATGTTTGAGTCCTTTGATTCAATTGATTGACTCGTTATAAAGGTGTAAGCCGGAAATGAATCGAATTCTGGCTATTATTCTAGTTTAATAGTTTGTCTGAAATGAATTTAGCACTGAACGGCTCTTGAATCGATTCACCTAAACGGCCAAATCAAGAGAATCGACTCACAAGGCTAAAATGAAGTCTCGCTTGAGTATGAGGACACCACTGTAATGGCGCCATCTAGCGGAATTTTACGTAATCGTGTGGTTTCTTTTTTATTTGTGTTTTCTTTATTTCAAGCCACTTGAAATCACTAAAACCAAACACAAAATACCCAGGAAAACAAACTAACCTCGCAAATGACGTAATGATTTATTTCACCTTTTGGAATCTGGAATATTCAGATAATATTGACAACCTTACAATGCTGTACAAGCCACAACACCCAGGACGTAGAGAACTGTGAGCTTTGGAAATATGATTATATTAATAAAAATTCCTCACAATAAAATAAAATCATGACATCTGTAAAAAAAAAAAAAAAAAGTGTAACAATGGAATAGCTAAAGCTACAACACGGTGAACAGAAACCTGAACCGGACCGAAAGCCTGCACTACAGCTTTAAGTCAATATATGAGAAAACTTTCAATGCAGTTACAGGACACACTGACCACATAACATATATACGTAACATAACACAAAATAAAGGCATAAACATGATAAATTAAGATTTTAAAAAGCATAGTGCATAATGAGGTAATAAAATCAGTATTGCTTTGGATTTAAATCACATGGTCAATTCTTTTCGTATTTGGATTAAGGCAATACTTTGTTGCATTGTGACAGTTTTAAACCAGGCGGCTTGTATGGTTGTGTGTAACATTTCCACAAGTAAACACAAAGCAATAGCAAAAGGACTTCGAGAAAAGATTTTGTTCTTATGGCATACTTCTTTTAAAATGTTCAAAAACACCTTAACTGGATAGAGCACGTCCGGAACCAACACCTTGAGCGATACTGATGCTATAAAAAAAAAAAACTCCCGACCTTCTAGTAGTCTCAGAAAAATGTTTCCTATAAAGTGTCATTTATTAATGCTCTATAAACAATAACGCGGCACCTGAACCACCCTGAACCACCCAGTCGCCACCGTGTTTAGCTTAATAATTTGAGAAAAAATAAAACCTGATCTCTGAGTCTAGCTGTTAAAAACGACGCATCTTTAGAGACACGGAACGGGCCGACCGCCTGACGGGAGATCAGTAGCAGTAGTAGAGCTGTGAGCGCAGGCTTCTGTAAGAGTCCTCAGGTTGCTCGCCCTCAAACAACATAGCATCGGGCATCAGCGCTCCCTCCAGAGGCTCCGGCTGGCAAAACTCCACCACAAACTCCTCCTCGGCCTCCAGCAGCGTGCGAGTCCAAGCCTTCATGTCCAGTCTACCGTCTACACCTCCGTACTCCTGCGGCAGCACAGAGCGCGGGATGACCCGGTGCAGAGACGACAGGTTGGAGCCGTGCAAGACAAACTGGAGTAGTGGACAGTGGAGACATTAGCACCGGGAAGTGACTAAAACACTGCAAGTCATAATGAGTACGAAGAAAATGAAGACAATCAATTTGAATCAGTTACCCTTTCAGCCATCTTCTCCTTCAAAAACGGCTTTATTATTGCAAATATTCCCTTAAAAATGCGAGGCTCGTTTATGATATTGACTGCCTTTATTCTGATTGGAAACCCATCCTGAAACATAAAATGATCTAATCAGGGCAAGTAGTTATAAAATTAATAACAACAGCAGCAATAATAGTAGTAATAATAATAAGTGGGACTTTTTTGGGGGGCATTTTCTTTGCACACACAGTTTATTTGCTTATACACTGAGAGCACGGACTTGCCTGCAGAATGCTAACCACTTTCTTTGCCAGTAGAGGGCCGGGGTTGGAGGCCTGAGACAAGCCGACTCCAGTGTAATCCACCAGGATGACGATCCCGTTCACTTGGGTCTCCTCGGGTTGAATCAGCTTTTCCAACGTCAGATAAATGGCTCGAATATTGTCCACAAACGGATAGTCATTCGGTGTCCATTTCCCTGTCACCACAACAATGCGAAAAAGAAGTAAATGTACTATTCCACGTTTAATGGTGATATCTCTACTCAACACACTGCAGATATGGCTCAGCCTGGTATAAAGGATTAAAGTTAAACAGGATTCCAGGTTTATTTTGGGAGATGGCTCTGATTAATAGATAAAAAATAAGACATCTGTAAAAATAACACAGGTATTTGCATTGCATGGAAAAGCAAGTGTTTGCTAATGGCCCTTAATATATCACAGAGGCACAAGAGGCACCTGTTCTGCATTACCGAGTCAGTACGAAAAGGTTTTAGATTTCCAAACGTTACTTTACCAACTACAAATTAAATTATACACAGACATGTTTGTGTCAGTAATGACAGTAGCACATTACATGTGTTTTCAACAAAAACAGAATGAAGGCTGCTGGGTTTTACATGCAAAAAAAAAAAGAAGAAGTAAGTGTGACAGACAGAGTCTCCAGAAGAGCTGCGTCAGATTCTCCAAGACACTCAGTAAAACTCACCAGCTGATTCCTGTACAGTACGATGCAGAAGTCTGAGACAAAACATTAAACATTAAGTTTGTATCAGCGTACCTGGCCGTAAGCAGAGAACGTAGCGGCCTTGAGGATCAGGTCTGGGCAGGACGGTAAGGAAGCCAAGCTCGAGTACGTGCTTGACCGAGGAGGGCTTCAGGTCCTGGAAGACTTCAGGCCAGGCCCTCCTGCTGCTGTGGTAGTTGAGGAGCAGCTGCAGTGCCCGGTCGTAGTCAAACTTTCTGGCCCGGAGGAAGCGTAAGAGGAAAGCATCATCCAGCCGTGTTCTCAGGCCAGAATGTTCCTTCAGGATCATGTCTCGCAGAGCTTGGACATCCCGGAGACGCCATTCTGGTTTCTCTTGTAGCTCCTCTCGTGCCTTGGCCTCCAGATCCGGGGTTAGAGTGCAGACGTAGATGGGTGGAGGAGCTGCAGGGAACCACACGCCGGCCATCACGTCCGCTGAAGGGCCGGGATCAGTGTGGCCATTCTGATGTGCCATTGGCTTCCTGCACGTGTCTGAGAACAGAAGGCAAAGCTCGAAACATGGCAACAAACTACAGAGCGAATGTGAACGGATCCCCTCTGTTCCACAGGAGGCACTTAAATGGAAGAATGGTCAAGTTAATAATGTCATCTGTTTCATTTCTTTCTTTCTTAATGTGTGTCTGGCATTAGAAGGTAATGCTCAGTCTCAGAAAGACTGACAGGGATGAAAAAGAAAAGACAAGACTCTTTCATCGTTGTCTTTTTCGTCTGTCAGATTCTTATCCACTGATAACCTGGGGTACCCTGGTGTACTGAAATCACTGGTGTGGTGAAATCACTAAAACCAAACCCAAAATACCCAGGAAAACAAACTAACCTCGCAAATGACGTAATGATTTATTTCACCTTTTGGAATCTGGAATATTCAGATAATATTGACAACCTTACAATGCTGTACAAGCCACAACACCCAGGACGTAGAGAACTGTGAGCTTTGGAAATATGATTATATTAATAAAAATTCCTCACAATAAAATAAAATCATGACATCTGTAAAAAAAAAAAAAAAAAGTGTAACAATGGAATAGCTAAAGCTACAACACGGTGAACAGAAACCTGAACCGGACCGAAAGCCTGCACTACAGCTTTAAGTCAATATATGAGAAAACTTTCAATGCAGTTACAGGACACACTGACCACATAACATATATACGTAACATAACACAAAATAAAGGCATAAACATGATAAATTAAGATTTTAAAAAGCATAGTGCATAATGAGGTAATAAAATCAGTATTGCTTTGGATTTAAATCACATGGTCAATTCTTTTCGTATTTGGATTAAGGCAATACTTTGTTGCATTGTGACAGTTTTAAACCAGAAAGACTGACAGGGATGAAAAAGAAAAGAAAAGACTCTTTCATCATTGTCTTTTTCGTCTGTCAGATTCTTATCCACTGGTGACCCGGGGTACCCTGGTGTACACATGAGCAGATAAAGCTAATTAAATGGGAGGCATCTCAAACAGGGGGAGATCATGATATGAACATTTGGAAGCTGAGCATTTGCAAGGTCGAAATAATAAAGCTGATGAAACCGGACCTGAAACAGCTTTATCACACTGCCACTCCGCTGAGACTTTCAGAAACTGTGAATAAGAACATACGGTCAAGATTTAATTAGCCAGAAGCTAAACTCAGCTGCTATAGTGCTATAGTTAGCCGGCTAACATGAGCTCTTCCAGTCTCTTTCAGGGTGAGGATGCCGTGGCAGGTTGCACATTCATACAGTCATTACACTTATTTTAAAAAACGGACAAACACAATAGCACTCGGTTTAATTTTTTTCACACTTTTTTTTTGCACAGGAAATCGATTTAAACGACCATGAAACCGATTACAAAACAACTGCAGTGATAACTGACCTGCTATGCAAATCCGCAATCAGTTCCGTGTACAGAAGCAGCGCGCACTCTGATTGGCTAGCCTGTAGCACCTGAGCGATGACGCCACACAAACCTGGGTTGCCATAGTGGGTGAAAATCATTTTTATAAACATCAGTCGTTTAAATCTGTGTATATTCTCACTGCTCGAGTATTAATTTATTAATTAATTTATGTACTGTATAACCATACGGTACATGACAGGACTGTAAAATGTATATGTCAATATTAAGAATGTTTCTTGGAAGTTAAAAAAAGATCGTTAACATCTTTATATATGCTACATAAATATACGAGTTATTACCTCGTTATATCCACTTATATTTAACATCATACAGACTATTAATAGGACAAGCGTATAATCTCGAAATAATTTATTAAGTACAAATAAATACATGAAGAAAATGAAGACTTGATAACGACAAAATATCTTGAAATAATAAGCTATTAAGTCAAAATGATGCAATAGTATTTAACATGTCACAGTAACATAGCACTTCCGGGTTTCTGTGGAAGTCAACAGGAAGCAGTCAGCAAAGTATTGTTTAAAATATGCACATTGATGCAGGTTAATGAGAAATATTTAAGAATTCATTTCAATGCTGTCCCACGTAATTTTAGTAACATACTGCTGGACTTTATAAGTGCCTAAATGAATGCTTATTAAGACAGGAGGAGAACATGATGGCAGTAATAATCAGTGGTGTGGTTCTGTGATTATTTTCCTAATAACACTTTCTGATGTGTTTTATTCCTCTTATACTACAACAATTTGCCAACAATTACATTCTTTTAATTGATTACTTAACAGCGCATACATTTAGCCATTTCTACTTTGTATTTAATGTTGTAGAACATCCATGAAACAAATTAGTTCCTATTACTATTGTCAAATAGGTCTAGTTGTTCCTTCATCAGCCTCTCTCTCTCTCTCTCTCTCTCTCTTAGTATGGCAAAAAAGAAAGATAAGAAAAACGCATCTTGTTAAGTCATCTATCCTTATGTCTGCGTTGGAAGCTGTAAAAAAGCATTAACACCTGAGATTCCTTCCATAAATATTAAACCATCTTTTTAAAAACAGAAATATATTATATACTATATATTTCAAGATATTAACCTTTATGTGTTTGTCCTTCTGTACAATCATATCTGAGAAATCAACAATGCGGTGGTCTAATGACAACTGACTGTTCGGTTTGTTATATGGTCAAACAGAAAATAACTATAAACCTGTAATGCTGCCTTTAATGCATTGAACATTGTTTAAGGGTGCCAGGGTCATGTGAACCAGGGATAATATTAGTTATAATATTAGTAGTGCATATATGGTTTAACATTTAACATGGTTTAAACCATGAGGCTTTCTTTCGTTCTTCACAGTTGCATAAATGACAAATAAAATATTAAAACCTCACAGGATTATAAGCAGTAAAATATGACAAATGTAATCTGATTTCTTTCTTTCTTTCTTTCTTTCTTTCTTTCTTTTTCTTAAATTATAAAATGTAACCAACCTTTTGTTTTGCCTGTAATCATTAGTAATACACCAAAGCAAACATATAAGCCTATGTGAGGGTTCGTCTATGAGTTTCATTATTTCCTGATATGTACTATATAGCCTGACCTCACTCATTTCAAACAAAATGCACAGTTACTGTTTAGAATGATTGGTGTCTGATTGAAGACATTTTGCCATGTAGAGTTTTCTAAATTTATATGAGATAGTAGTTTTTTAAAAAATGGATGCCAATCCAGAATTGAAACACCTGGTAGAAATTACACCTTAAGGTGTTACAAGAAATTTTGGATAAACAGTTCAAGGTGTGCTCATGCTGACAGAATCCCAATGAGTTATTAGTCATTAATGTGTAAACTCATTAATGCATGACAGATAAGGCCGGTATTATCCTCTCGCACTAGCTCTGCAGATTTCAGAAGGAAGGCGTCTGGTTATTTCTTGTCCTGGATCTGGAATTTGGTTTATGGCATTTATCAGTTTCTATGCACACGCCCTAGCACTAGAATCCTTGACCATGATCTGCCACGTAGGCTCCCACTTTTATCATCCCGTTTTAAAGCAGTTTTACTGCCTGAGAAGATTAAGAGATTAGATGACTTGTCATGTGTCAATATGTTTAAAATTGGAATTTTTTTTAAATAAAAAATTTCCCAGCATTAAATTTTTTTTGACTGATTATCATAATCTAAAAATTAACTGTTTATATAACAAACCTTGCTGAGTTGGAATGAAACACTTGGTTGCTTAAGGATTTTATAATTACATGGTGACATATTAATTAAGCATCTGGTGTATAAATTAACAAGCACCTAATGGAAAGAAATGAATAGGCTGAAGGTGTTTGTGTAAAAATATAACCTTGACATTTAATGTAAGTTTGTAAGTAAGTAATGCAAGGCCCAAGTCAACTTTCATTTCAAGCTAGGAATGTGCAGCAAGGCACTTTTTTCCCCCAAACTGCATACTGTATCCTAACACAGTGTTTCAGTTGAACACTTACATACTCGTATGGCTGTCAGCTTCAGTGACTTATTTAAAAAAAAATACTTTCACCAGTACACTGGGATAGTCTGATGAATAAAAAGATATTGCTTCTTAGCAATGGAGTAATGGGGTAGAAGAGGACATTTAAACATTTTTTTTGTCCCTAAACAGACTTATATAGTGGACTTTTGGAACTTGTCACAACAAATATAATTAAAAGCTAAAACATAAAGCATGAGATGTACATTTTTCGATGATACATCAACAAAAAAAAATACAAACAGCTCATGAAGAGCAGTTTATGCAAATTGTATGCTTGTAAGGCACAAACAGTGTAGCCTATTCCTAAGTACTTTAAAAATCATGCATATTAACTCAGTCATTAAAATACTGTACAACATACACATCTGATTGTTTTTTGCCAGATGAAAGGCCTGTTGTAACATTTATTTAATGTTAATATAATAATATTAATATAAACTAATTCTCCTTGCTGACATGTTGAAATATGAATTTCTCCTAGGGGAGTATAAATATGTATCACTACAAAAAAATCAGCTTATAAGTCAGGTTGTTTGAATACATAAAAAACCCACAGTAGATATACTGTACAATCCTGAGGTTTCTGGTCTTTTGGTCTACATGTCATTATCCATGACTGGATGGTTTCATTTGTTGCTCACTGTAATGTTTAAAGAAAATAAAAACCCAAATGTACTTTATATTATACCACTTGCAAATGCTCCTTCCCAGAGCAAATGGTTTACCAATAGACCAATGGAATTTTAATGGATGCTTCAAAATTATAACTAGTAAAACATGCTGTACTACATTTTCCAGGAATCTCTGAAGCAAACCAGTTGTCCATGGCTAATTTGTTTTAGGATGTGGGTTGTTTTTTTTTGTTTCTTGAGATGGTCAGATGCTCTCTTGCTTGGTGATTGTCGGTTGAGGAATGGCTGTCGGCTGTTTAGGGACCGTAGCTATGACGCCCTGGGCCAGTTTGTAATGCTCAGAGCTGGAAGCTGATGGAGGAGATGGGATTGGAGTTTCAGGTGTGGCTGTGGGCACAGAAAGTATAGAGATCCATTAAAGATAGGCCAAAGATTCCACAGAAAAGCATTGCAAGCATATGCATCAAGAGCTCTGAAATTTCTGAAGGCATTAGAAAGTGTAAGAGAGAATAACAAGGGCTTTTTTGAACCAAGTAAGCCTGATTAGTTCACAAAAAGGATTACTACAGGAAGCCTGTATGGCTCCACTGTACACAGGAAAAATAGTGACCAGTAAAAATGTGCTAGGGAACCTCATAACAAAGGCATAGCATCAAGAACTTACACATTTGTCCATTGTGAATTGGAGTGGCCATGCTGGTGGTCACAATGACATTGTTGCTGAGGTGCTCATGGACCAGATGTGGATGCAGAGATGGAGGAGCATGGGCGGCCTCATTAGCAGAACCTATAAAAAAACATGAAAAACATGAAAATGTCAAAGCCACCCCAATTAAGGGTACAAATAAGTCTGATAAGTTTCCAGTCTTCTTATTATTACCTCCAAGAAGCATCTCCTGCAGGAGGTTGTCGATCTTGGCCATCCCGAACAGCTTAACAAACTGGATTTGCTCAATCATTTGCCAGGTGATGCTCTGTAGTGTGGGTAACAGAAGCAGCAGCTCCCCGAATCGTCCCCGCGAGTCATACTGCCGGTCATTGATATAGTCTTCTAAACTGACCTGCACCTGATACCGCATTCGCTTGATCTTGCTCGGATCACTCAGACCTTTGGCATCTGTGATGGCAATGATGAGAGAATGTGAATGTATTTAATTGTGACATTTTTAATATTTAAGAACTGGGATTTATACATGTAGTTAAACATGATTTCCAAATGATGCTCATCTGGGATCTTATAGCTACCTGGATCAAAGAATACAATGGCCTTCAAGCATGCATATTCGTTATCATCTATTTGGAGCTCCTGGAAAGGAAGGACCAACTCATCAAGAATCCTTACTGCTACCCGACTCACTTCCAACTCAGGGCAATTCCGTGGAATTATGTGGTCATTACCTAGGGAAAGGAGAATCACACACAACCTTTAAAATGTGCATAAAATCCAGTACCAATATAAACAGTCCAATTCATGGTTCAATGCAAAAAACTTTACCTAATAGCAGAAGGTCTTTGTAAAGCATGGAGCGCTTGGCAGCTCCGAGCAGGAGATGTTCTCCAGCATGAGCTCGTAACAGAGCCACCTGAAAAAACGGACAAGACACAAAAATGTCCAGTTCATATACTATCCACAACCTATACATTTTCACACCTCTTTTAAATGCTGTAGAAGTACATTGAATGAGAATAGTCAGAAACTTGGGGCGGAGGTCTTTAAATAGTTATAAATTAAAAAAAAGGTTAGAGCTTATATCATCAAATCAGAGGTTCTCACAGATTTTAGGCAAGGAGCTGAGAAACTCTGTTTGGAAGAAGATGCAGTTGAGCAATGTCCACAAATCAGTTACTACATCCTGGTGCTTACATTGTTAATGATTCTGTAGGTCTTAAGGAGCATGTAAGTTTTCAATCCAGCTCATCACTTTCTAACCAGAGACATCAAAACACATTAACCACCAGCACTTCAGATTCCCCTGACCCCAACTCCCCACTCCTCCTATCTCACTATTAGGCCTAAACCTTTTAAACATTTTAGACATATTTTTGGTTAAAAACTGACAAAGACCCAGCTGGTGCTTTGTTGCACACCTTCCATTATTATCTATTAGATCTTTCGCTATTCATAAAAGAACCCCTTGCCTCGATTAAATACCAATTTTTTTTTTTCATAGTGTTGCAGATTCTTGCTTTTAGTCTTACCTGGTCATCCAGTGGGAGGTCGCAGAAGGCTGGGATATATTTAGCCCACTCTACCAATACCAACAGTTGCTGCTTCATTGATTCACACACATCTGTAATGGTGGCCATCTTTTTTGTTCTGATGTCACCGTTCATGATTGGACCTGGAGAGGAGATCTACAGCATAGCGAAGGTTCCTGTTAAAACTTACATTCAACCATATAGTTAATGATATATCGTCTTTTAAAGAAAATGAGCCAACCTGTCTGGAGAGGACATCGGCTTGGATGAGTGCACTTATGGAAGGGAAGCTGCTGTCCTCGTAACTGGACCTTCTGGTACTGATTCGGTCTCTTTCGTTCTGTACAGCTATGCCAAAGAGAACACATTAGTGAATAACTTAAATCTTTAGTCACTTGAGGTGAGGAAGTGCTCATCACAAATATTCAATCACTGTGATGAGTCAATCTCAACCAACCAGTCCACATAACATAGGGAGGTGGAGTACATTAGCATTGCCACTATTAGTCAAGAGGGAAAATGCTCAAGGTTGGCCTGTTTATCAGTGTGCAATTATGATGCCTCGGAACTGTTTGCTCAGCACGAGTTGGCCATAGACTTCAGCGCATTGTAGAGTGAACATTAACAAGTCTGTCTCACTCTGATGTTGCAATATACTCTGCAGAGCAGGCTTCTCTCAGTCCCACTGAGATACATGTGTGGTGCATACCTTCTTTTTTCATTCCGGCCCGAAAGCATTTCTTAAGCCTGCAGTATCTACATTGGTTCCTCTTGTCTTTATCCACGATACATTGTCTATTGAACCTGTAAACACAAGGAGCACTAGATTTAATAGACTTATTTTGGATTTCAAGGAAGACATAAGTAAAAGAGATCTGAGACAGGTTGATTGTAAGACATTCAATATAGTAATCTATTACTGGCCTGCATGAGTACATGTGGTTTTTGCGAACACTGCGTCTGAAGAAACCCTTGCAACCATCACAGCTGGAGGCTCCATAGTGTTTTCCTGTTGCCCGGTCGCCACAGATAGCGCACATTGTCCCTGTGCCCAGGTGGTTGGCAGCATTCAGGTTGGCGCCTTCAGCTGGTGAGGAGTCTGAAACAGAAGAAATTTAGAAATGCTTAAAGAAATTTTCCCCATTGGATATGTATTTCTCTAATATTAAGGTGTGCTTGTACTTAAACTATAATTAATTCATGTTTAGGTTGCAAGAACATGCTGACTTCATACTAATAATATATATATATATATTCATGGTTAAATACAAGGCACAAATTTATTCATAATTCCTATGCATTGATCAGCCAGGTCTGTTTCTCTCTATCAGATACTCAACTATTAAAAGGAAGATTTTCTGGTCCTTAGATAGATAATAGAAAAGCAATGGACAAGACCATGGCAAGGCAGCAAACTGGCTTATAAAAAAGAATTAGTTAGGTGTAAATCATTCTGTTGCAAATAAAGTGTAACGGAGTGTTTGCTTCAGTGTTTGCTCTAGTCAGCCAGCAGTGATTATTGCTGAAATCTGCAGCAAGCAAAAGAAATATTCATGGATGCAGAAGTAGACCATAGAACTGAAGTGGAGGTTTTAAAAACATTTAGGACAAAATATTGCTGTAATACGCAACAAAGTAGTCAAATAGGAAAAATGATTTTTAAGAAGTATCACCACAAATGATTAATGATTTAAAGGAACAAAGTGTTCGCAAAGGAGCTCTGAGTGATTGCATTAAAGCCAAACAGGGCAAATAAATGTCTTCAGTTGATCAAAGGGAATGATAGCCCTGTTAATTGACTCCTTTTGAACTGATTCGTTCTCTGAGTAGAGAAGAACATATGACATTTGAAATTTGGAAATCATGTTCATCACCATTTAAATAATGATCCCATAAACACAACTAATCAGAGAAAAAAAAGTAGTGATAAATGCACTAATAAATAACTATTTAAATACACTCAGTAGTGTATTAAATTGAAGCGCAGAAAAGATGTTCAAACACAACCCAGAAATGAATACATACATTAAATCAAGATGCCGGATTGAGTTAATGGAATCAGTTAGATTTCCCATAAAAACATGCCATGGGAGAATAAAACACTAAATGGTTCAGTGACATCTTCTACACTCAGGGTCCATTTATCTTGCATGTCAAACATCCCTGGAAATACTACTCTGTACAGACATCTTATCCTCAACCGACCAACTACAGGTAAGAAGAGCTGGATGGAATCACATTGGGATTTCTGGCTGTGCAACTCTTGGGATGAAACACAATCCTAGCTTGCCTACAAGACAGAGCTTGTAGCTATAATCTCTCCCCAAACTCCTTGCATTTCAGTCTCATATATTCTGCCCTGCTGTCACAATTACAGTAAGTGTTGAACATTCAAAATAAGGCACTGCAGGCACACTGCACACCTTGAGTCATCCTCAAAAGTCTATAAAAGAGTGTGAAACTCATTAAACCTCATCATCCCACACTTGACCAAACATTCACTAACTAATATAAACTCAGAGGACTCAAAGTTCAGCTGGGAGGAGGACTTACCTGTGCTCATGGCGAGCACTTGCATGTTCTCAAACTCCAGGGTGGTGTAGGCCGGGTCCAGGGCATCGCTATAGTCTGCCATCTCCATGTCTGCTAGTGCTTTGGACAAACGCATTCTCAGCTACCTGACACTGGGGGCAAAGACTTGTGCTCTTCAGTGGAGTTTGAACCCCCCCCCTTCTCTTAGAGCAAGCCCCACCCCCTTAGAGAGGTAGACACCTCTGAGTGACATGGGCCATGTCCTCTAGAGCAAAGATGAAACTGACTTTGATTGACAGGTCAGACCTTCCCACTCCAGGCCATGGCCAGTTCTGGAGTGGGGTGGCCCATAAGTTAATCATTTTCTTGCTTTTCAAGTACTAAATCAGAATTGTTTTTTAGATATGAACAAACAAGTTATCTCTCTCTCTCTCTCTCTCTCTCTCTCTTTCTCTATCAATATCCGAAAGGTTTAGCAACTTCATGACTGGGTGCTAGTACATCCCGTTCCTGTTATGTTGCTCTAGTTACATTTGTTGGCCTTTTACACCAATTCAGTCCAGTTGTCAAATATATACCTTGTATTTTTGCATAGAATACAAATGCATAGAATACAATCACAGATGTAACTGATACCTAATATTCTGATTAAGTGAATAAGAAAGTTTTATTGAGTTGCATCATATTATGTAGTCACTAAATTCAGACTGAGAGGCAGCCAGTCTTGTTTGCAATGTTTGGTAAGTCTCTGTTAATTCTTACACAATAAACAACAGCAGTGACTCTTGCAAGCAGCAAATTGTGATCTTTATGTAAAAGACCTCATTGTTCACTAAAAGCCCGTATGCACATGATCTGTCACTTTGGGTCCAACTATGGAGAATATTATGCTCAACATTATGCTAAACTTCATCATTATTAATAAGTAGTGCTCTGACTGGCCTACTGGTTTAAGTCTAACTACTGGACTAATGACTGCTCTATTTGTCTAAGCTGGGGACTGCTGTTGGGGTCAACTGGTGGCCCATATCCTGGGTGCAATCCAAACAAATGATTTCCCCTTATAGATCAACCAAGTTGCTGTAAAAATATATATATTGCGTCAGAGCTGTTAAATATATATAAAAAAAATCTATTACTTTAGTTTTCTAAACCTGAACTAGTTCAGACCATCTGTTGCAGTTTTTCCAATCACATTCATTTATGTAAATTATTTTGTTGAAGGCAGTTCATCAGACCAGAGACTAGGCGTATTGTTCGAGAGATTATTTCAAAAGGGGGAGCACCTTCACAGAGTTTCATGGTCATTTCATTTTGTTTACCTTCTCTGGATGACAAAAAACTAATGTTTAAAGATGAATGAACAGAGAAGTACTGTATGTGTTAATTCCCCATTTCAAGTTCAAAGCATATGTGTCTCGTACACCGTAGTGCTAGTCAAAAACATCATGCAGCAAACAACAAACTAGAACCGCCATTTCAAATTGGCTTATACACAGTCTGAACTAATTGTTAATGGTTCAGTTTTACAAGCTTCATGTGATGTAGTTGTTCATGTGAGTTTAGATGAATAGCCCTGGTCTAAGTGGTCTCATAGTGGGCCTTAGTCCTTGTGTATTTGCTGAATGTAAAGTGATATAATGTGATTGATAAAAGTAAGACGACCTGATCAAGGAACATAACAAGCTAGAAACTTAACAGTTCACTTATTATTCAGGACACAGTTTCCCTAAACCAATGAATCTTTCGTCTTAAGTACAGTAGATAATAGTGTTGCTCGAATTAACAGTGACACAGTCTTTACAACCCTATGATAACCTTATGATAAAGGCTTCACCACTGTTACTATCCATAAACCAGGTTGCAAATGATGTCATTTTGAAATACATTGCATTGCATTGTCATTACATTTTAAATGCTGACATGCAGGGTTGGTTTAATCTAAGGGGAAAGTATTGGTTGGGCAAACAAGCACAGCAAGTGCATAAGTGTAAGGGCATGGGCAAACACAGGGAGGATATATTTGTAGAAGGGAAAGTGACAGTACAAAGCGATGGGTCAATGTTCCCCAGATCAGAAAGTCAACGAGGGCAGTAAATGTACTATCATGAATCTCATCTACTTCTACACACACACACACACAGATTTTTGTCTTACTATACTTGTGAGGACCTTCCATTGACATAATTATTACTGCAGCTAATTAATGCTAACCCTAACCCAAACCCTAACCCTAACCTTCACCTCAATAACAAAAAGGCAACTTTTATTTATTTATTTATTTATTTTGTTAAACACCACAACAAAAAACACTTTCCTTATGAAGACCAGGAAAATGTCTCCACAATTTCAAAAATATCAGATATTCCTATCCTTGTGTGGACATTTGCTCCCCACAAAGATATAAAAACATGGTCTTACACACACACACACACACACACACATCACAAAACCCACAGTCAAGCCACATGCTAACCGAGTGAACTAACAAAATGCACAGTGAAATCGGCGCCAACTTTGGGACTGCCCAATCACTCCACACACATCTATGAGTACACATCATTGTTTAGTTAGTCATGATGCATATGTGCATCTCTGTATTGGTTTTAATTACCTATATTCATTAAGGACTCTGGTTTGATGGTATGGATCATGACTTTTTTTTACCTTGCCAAATTCTAGTGAAAATGATGCAGAAATGAGGCAGACTGAATTAGCCGTGTTGTTTGGAGTAGCCTGGAAAACACCTAAACTTACTAGCAAACTGACATTTAGATATGGACAAGGAATGTGTGATGTGGACTGTATAGAATTGTACTGTGGGTCATGTGTTAAAAAGCCAAGGGCAGTCTGATATTTTGTAGCATGCAGCATATGACAATAGTAGTAAAGCAACTTCTAGCAAACAATGTTTGTAAACCTCCTATGAGTTTTATATCAAGTACTTTCAAGATTTTATACAGTCCATCTATGCACACACAGATTTAAACCCACTTTGTCATCTCTATGCATTATGCCAACCTAAAAGTATCTTTGGAAATCTCTTATTTGCTCAAGAGCTTTGTTCCAACCACACTGACAACTAACCTGATGCAGATAAATAATAGGGCAAATCAGTGACTCACACTGTGCAAATCTTATCTGGCTTACCATTATAGACTTTATCATAACCCACATGTTCCAGCGTTGTATGATCTCTTCCTGATGGCCATGAAAGCCTCTATAAAACCTAATCCACAAGGTTATGGCTTTCTCTGTCACATGCAAAGTCAAGTTGTTCTAACTAGTCAAGTCTAGCATGCTATCATTAGCTATTACATTTAGGAGGGAAAGTAATCCAAGTAAATCTACGCTTTAAAATTTTGTTAAAAATCTAGCAGCCTGCAGACAGAGAACAAATAAAGTTCCACATAGGCTCTCTGAGGTGGTTTAATACAAGATAAATATAATATTCACAAAGTATAATTTTGGTAATTATAGCTATTTTTCTCAAATTAGAGATGAATGCTGCTTCATGGAATAATATGCAAAAATGGTTTTATGGTTTTATGGATTCCCGATTGGGGCTTTAAAAGAATGAATAATTATAATAATATAACTACACACCTAACTAGACATGTAATGTTCTTATGCATTTGAAAGACTACTGCAGCACTTCTCAAACCTTTTGTAAACCTTTTGTAAATAAATTCCACAGACCCTCTCAACACACATTTATTTCATGAAAATGATTAAATGTATGTACTGGTGTTCTGACAGCTTTCTATTCTTGAAATTCCAAGCAGCAGGTGCATTGAAAAACATTGATTATCTTGTTCTAATGACACCTGTCAAGGGGTAGGATAAATACGACAGTAAGTGAACAGTCAGTTCTCGAATTTGCCAAATTGTGATGGCTATAGATGACTGGGTCGGAGCATCTTTCAAGGTGTCAGTGTGTATGAGGCTGTGTAGCTGCAGACCGGTCAGAGTGCCCATGCTGACCCCAGTCCACTGCTGAATATTGGTGTATATACACAGATCAGCCATAACATTGAAACCACCTGCCTAATATTCTGTAGGCCTCCCTACCAAAACAGCTCTTATAGATAGATAGATACATAGATAGACACTTGTTTTTAAGCTGAGATTTTGACTCATTAAATTCAAAGTAATAGTCAAAGATACTATGGCTGCCTTTTGTCTTTTTTAATAGTCCATCAACCAAGCAACAAGTGAATTATCCACTCCATCATCAATCAATCACTTAATGTTCTTCATTCTCAGGGAGCTTTAAAGACTCTTGAGTGATTGTAATTGATTTAACTTTTATCCCATTCTTCAGTGATTACATTACTCCCAGCTCAAAGCCAAGCTGTTCACTAAACAGCTTTTTCCATCTTAAATATAAGCTTCCAGACCCATTTTTAATGAACAGAGCTGACATGCAACAAAACGCTCACAATGCGTAACGTATATTTTCTGTTCCATCTAATTTGATGCACATGCAGTCACAGTATGGAGATGTACTTTGAAACTCATTAAGAAGGACATCCAGAGGATCTCTCCTTCCATAATAGTTCCCTGAGTGTGATATGAGGCTGCTATGTCATGTCCATGTCCTATAATCAGTCACCCATGCCGCCTGGGGCTAAAAGTCAAAGGACTGCTCCGAACTGATGTAACTCCGCTACCTATTTCCCCCTTTGAAACTTCAAACTCCCGTTTGTGAACAAAGTCCTGTCTATCTTCACAATAGGGATCTCCGACCACTGACCAAACTCCATTTGTAACCACTGCCTATTTGTACCTTCTCTTGAATGAGTCTTTTTCATTTCCACTGAACAGGACATGGCAGTAATGCCACAATCTGAATCTCCAGTTAACACGGCCTATGTGGAATAACATGCTCTCGGAATAATTGTGGATAACTTTGGGAATATATCGGTTTCTTTGTTTGGACGCCTGAACGGGGTTTATGATGCTTAACCGCCTTGACGGGAATGACAAGAGAATGGAAAAGAGATGGAAATATGCTTGCTCCAGCATGATCTCAGCTCAGTAAAAAAAAGGCAGTGTGGACTCACTGGGGTAGATGGCACAGGTACGTAAGACTAGTGACATGGGGAGACCTTGTCAACAGATTGCTATCTGAAAACCACACAGCTTGTGCAAGCCCCCATGATGAACTTTTGGCTGTCAGAAAGAATGACTTTACTTCCTTAGAAGAAATGCAATAGGACATGCAAACTGATTTGATTTTAGTTTTAATCCTTTTATCATGTATTATGAGACTGAAAGAGTGCATGATGAGATCACTGCACACTGTGTACGCTACGAGGACTGATAAGCATGGTCTATGCCCCTCCTCTCAATTAAAACCAGATTAGTGCTCTTCAAAGGGGGCTTGAGTAGTGAAATCAATGATGGTGAAGAAAACAGAGCAGACTCTGCAAGTATTCAGGTCAGAATAGGTGTCGCCGATAAGACTTTTGCATGTAATCCCATCTGTTAGACGATTGCTCTGTCTAATTAGTAACATCGGGTTTCTCTGTGTATGAAAAAATCAGCAATTCTTTTACAGAGAATTTATTCATCCTTAGTAACATTCTGGACAGAGTCACTGTAGGATAAATTAGAATACTAATCTTTTAATATTTTGGGAAACAGAACCAATAA
>JAOVYV010000017.1:19681382-19691613 GCA_025674545.1 Hassar affinis
TCCACACAGAAATTTCCCAGGTCGCCCCACCCGGGGATCGAACCCTGGTCCTTCTTGCTGTGAGGCAACAGCGCTATCCACTGCGCCACTGTGCCGCCCACAATCCCATTAGGAATGTCCTAATTCACACATCAACTCCAAAAATGACTGATGTCTGAATACAGCAGACAAATGTTTTAGTAAAATGCTCAAAAGTGACACCATCACCACAACAACTCAGCCAGTGTTATACAACAACGCAAAAAAGCTAAGCACACAAAAATAATGCCTGCGGATTTTACTTAACTGACTGGGATGAGTTTATTTGTGCCTATAAAAGAGGACATCTGAAAACAGCCAAGATTGCTGCTCAGTTTGTTTTTAAGGAAAGCAGTAGATGGATCTCACCTCTTAATGCAGATAGTACGGCGTGAAAAGCATTCTTCTTCCAGGGGTTCATACAGTAAATACTCCTTCAAAATGTGTTTGTTCACAGCTTTCAGTGGTACACAAGTCAAACGAAGGCTCATCACTGCCTCCACCACCTCCAAGCTATGAGGAGGCGACTGCAGGTAATTTCACACAATTTCATCTCCTCGGACATTGCCCACTTCTCTCGCCTTCTGTCTTTTAAATCTCATCTGTTAGATGGAAATCCATAAAGATTTACCAGTAATAAGCCACAGTATGCAAAAACACGTACATGTACAGTTCTCTTTTTGTTCCTAATAAATTTAATGAATTAAGACTAGGGATGTGTTCTAAAACTTGAGCAAACTAGAGGACATCATAAGGCCTATCATAAGGCCTGGTTATTTTAATATTAGCTCATGTGAAGTTTGTTAACATGACAGTAGAGGGCAGTGAATTAATAATGCAATTTCTTTGAGCAATCTGTCAAAAATTGTTGATGGTATGGTTTATAACTGGACACAGATACCAAATTTTGTGTAATTTCATCCATGAGGGTGCTGCAACTGACACTCTTTAATATCTCAAGAACTGCTTGTGGAATCTGGTATGCTTATTTCACTTCATTTACGTTCTTTCTCTTCACCTTGTGTGGCACACCACTATCATGCACCACTATGCTGTATCTCTAGTTAGCTGTGAAAGTTATTTGAGCCCACACCATCCTGAGTCAATATTAGTAAGCACCTGATTAGCTGTCTTGTGGATAGTTATGGATAAAGCACAAAATCTTATTAACACCCTCTTGGATGTCTGAGGTGGAAGCCCCAGTTACAGTGGCACTTATCCTGTTGAGGGTGAGATGTTCACAGAGTTGTCCTGGGATGACCAAAATGTACGCCGGACATTTATACGGAAGGTATTTTTTTAAATCTGGAAAATAAATCAGTCATATTTGTTGCCATTATTACCGATTTATATTTGCGTGTACTAATTTCCTGATGTGGATGTATATGTGCAGGTCTATGCCATCCTGGCACTCCAGCTCTCTGTCACCCTGGCCATCGTGTCCCTCTTCACGTTCTGGTAAGTGTGTTTAACATGTTAGCACATGCTCTTTCAAAAGATGCAACATTTTCTTTATGTTGATTCAGTGGTGTAATTCAAAAAGAGAATATATCTTTATTAAAAAGGTTTTAAAATGATATGGCATAACCAAGACTTCAAGAAGAGCAGGTGGTTGTCCACCAAAAGTCAGTGACTGGGTAAAGAGGGCTTTAATTAGTAGCTGAAGAGATCCACAGCTCCATAACGACCAGCTGTGTTTAGAAGAACACCACAGTTCTTATCATCCTGAGAACACCATGTTGACTCATTATGAAGCATGGTGGTAGTAGCATCGTGTTGTGATGATGCTTGTAATCAACAGGGACTGGAAAACAAGAGGGTCAGAGGGCAAGACGGTTGAGGCCAAATACAGGGACGTCCAAAAAAGTTCCAGTTGATGTTTACCTTCCAACAGCCTTACGCATGCTGCCAAATCTGCACAGGACTTTTTCAAAACCAAGAACCTTAAAGGGGTAACACAAGAAACCTCAAAGGTGTAATATGTGGGATGACATGAAAATTGCTGTCTCCATCCAATCTGACAAAGCTTCAGCAACATTTCCAAGAGGCATATCTTGGAAGATATGCAGCAACAATTGCAACCAAAAGTGGCTGATCATGACTACACAGTTTTGACCCAATCTAAATTTAAGTCTAATTTAGTTCCACATAGTAACACTACAAAATGTTGGGGAATTCACGGTGCGTTGAATACTTACACCTGGCAATGTAATGATATGTACTTTCTTTTCTTTCTTTCTCAGTGATCCAATAAAGGACTTTATTCAGTCTAATCCTGGATGCTACTGGGCAGCATAGTAAGTCAGAAATGGTGGACATACTGTATGTTTGAACATGTGGTTGCACCTTAACCTGCTGTTTTCATCCACAACCTTTTCCGTCTGTGTTAAGATGGTTGGAGTTTTATTCACTGTCAGTAATGTACTGTTTAAATGTTACTGGATGATGCAAGAATTGTATATTGTTGAAAGTTTTCTTCTCACCTTCAGCGCAGTGTTCTTTGTAACCTACCTGACCCTGTCCTGCTGTGCTGGGCCCAGGTGAGACTGTGGCTGTAACACTGACCGTTCAAAGTGTACACTTGGTAGCACTGTACATTTAGCATGCAAATGCATCTTATTGTAGAGCTTTAATTAATAAACATGTCCACTGTGATTTTCACTCACAACTCTATCTGTAACTATAGGAGACAGTTTCCATGGAACCTGATTCTGTTGGCCATCTTTGTGAGTTCCAAATCAGTGTTTCTCCAATCTGTTGAAAATAATCATTATATAGAAAATACACAATCAAAATGCTTTATTGTATCTGTATATTACAGGTTAGACTAGGCTGTACAAGCTTTGAAAGATTAGCCTATGGAAGGGTGATTTCCAGTGAATTTTTGTCATCCTTCAATGTAATGTCTCCCATTCCAGACTCTATCTCTTTCATATATGACAGGAATGTTGGCCAGGTACAGTATCTAATTGGCTGTATGTCCTTGTGTGCTTGTGACTCTGTTTGTGTCCAAGTATAGCATGGATATTTGTTTTAGTTTTTTTCTCCAAATGGGCTTCAAATGGGCAAATCTCTACTAACATCATGACATCAGTACCTCACGCTTGGTCATACATGTCTCACAGTCTTACACATGTATGTGCATTGCTTCCCTGACTTTCATCTATTTTTCCTCACAGCTACTACAATACCAAGTCTGTGATGATCTGTTTGGGTATTACAGTCCTGGTTTGTCTCGCTATATCAGTTTTTAGCCTTCAGACAAAGGTGAGGACGAGATCATTCACAAAAACATTGTATGTCTTTCATAAATGTATGTGTGTTCAAATAGATTTTGCTGACAAAACTGAGAAGTTGCATTTGACACTGAATATGCTGCTGTGTTAATTTAACTGGTACTAGAGGTATGCATCGGGACTGGGATCTCAGTTATGAATTTTGGGGGGGTTCTTGCTCTTAGAGATCAACTCTTGGATTAAATCATTTGGCTATTTTTTTCCAGGTTCTAGTTACTTCTGAAGAACGTAAATCATGTCAGATCTTTTTCCAACTTTTATATAGCAGCCAACTAAATTTAAGTGGAAAGAAAAAAAATAATGCTTTAGAAAACTTGGTTGTACAAATGTGGACACTCCTTAACTAATACTTTATTAAAGGACCTTTTGCTTGTAATACAACATTCTGACTTTATGGGTAAGCAACTATCAGTGTAGCACATCTTGATTTGGCCAAGTTATTCCACTCTTCCTTGGAAAAATGCTCTACATGCTCATGATGTGAAGGGATATCCTGTGCACAGCCCTCTTCAAGTCATTCCACAAGTTTGTTATAGGGTTGAGATGTAGACACTGATTTTGCTCTTCTGAAGCCACTCCTTTGTTGAATGTGTGCTTTGGGCCAGGATCATGCTAGGAGGTGAAATGTTTCTCCTTGAGGTCTTCAGGTCTATTTTGTTCCAAAATAGATTGGTAACTGGAGCTATCCATGATTCCCTCTATCTTGAGTCCCAGTCCTGAAGAGCTAAACAGAAGCAACACCATAGCATGATATTGCCACCACCATGCTTCACTGTATGGTGTTCTTTGGATGATAAGATGTCTAGTTTTTTTTTGCACCAAACACATGTTTTAGAATTATGCCCAAAAGGTTCTACCTTGGTATAATCAGATTATAAAACATTTTGCATTTTGGGTGATTTACTTGGGCTTCGATATTTTTCATGAGAAAGAGCTTCCTTCTAGCCACATGAAACATGTGAAGACTCCATGAGAGTGTCACAGGCAGGGAAGGACCTGCATTGCCAGATATCCCTGCAGGTTCTTTAATGTTGCTATATGTCTCTTGGCAGCCTCCTTGACATGTTTCCTTCTTGTCCTTTCATCTGTTTTGGGACATCCTCTTTTTGGTAATGTCACTTTCAGTGGTGGGCAATTTTATCTACTTGATGATGGCTTTATGGTGTTCCATGGTACATCTGATATTTTGGAAATTCTTTTGTACCCCTAACCTGATCGATAATATTGATCAGTGAGATCCTGTACATGCTTTGTAAGCTCTAGGCTTCTTAACCACACCTTCAGCAGTCTGATAAAACCAAGAAGATGTCAAGAAATCTTACAGAAAGAGCTGATCTTTATTTGGGGTTAATCAGAATCACGTAAGAATTACTTTTTAACATGAGTTTGAATGTTTTAACATGAGTTTGAAAATTTTAACATGAGTTTTAACAAGGTTAATCTTTAGCAGTCACATGCCTCATTATAAAAGCATGTGCACACATCTGCAACCAGGTTATACTATAGTATGTACAGCTTTTCTATGAATCCATTTGTTTTTCACTTGAAATTTGTTGGTTAAATTTTTTTTTTTAATGGAAACAAAAGTGGAAAAAGTTGTGACATTATTTATCTTGGTTTCACATCACAACAACCTGCAATTTTAATTTTATTTATATCCATTTTATTTTGGGGAATAGAACCAATTAATTCACAAGAAAATAATACAGACAGTTGCAAACAACAAATAACAACTGCAGGAGATCCAAGGTCCATTTTTCTTTTTTTTCTTTTTTTTACAGATTGATGTGACTTCATGTCAGGGTGTGTTGTGTATCATGTGCACCTCATTCTTCATATCTGGACTTGTCCTGGCTTTAATTCTTCCTTTTTACCATGTAAGTACCCATTTTCCACAGAAAAGAACACAATAAATTATACTTGATTCATTTATTACCTGATGCAGTCCTATTTCAGCTTTTATTATAAAACTGTTAACTGTGCAGGTTCCTTGGATGCACACTCTGTTTGCTGGACTGGGAGCAATACTGTTCAGCACGGTAAAAAAAATGAAGAAACTAGGAATGGGCAAATATTATTTTGCAACACTGTGTGTGTGGGGTGGGGGTGAAAATTCATTGATTCATTCCACATTGATGGTGCTGTCAATTTCTTTCAAGTTTCTGGCATTTGACACACAGCTGCTGATGGGAAAAAAGAGCTACAGCATAAGCCCAGAGGAGTACATCTTTGCCACACTCAGTATCTATCTGGACATCGTGTACATCTTCTCCTTTTTCCTGCAGATTTTTGGAAATCAGAGGGAGTGATCTGAGCTTAAGCACAATCACTTATTTCATGCATTTCAGTGCATGCAGTGCAATGTGAAGTCTCACCCTGTTGTATTTTGGAGTGAATTGCCATCCTGTGAGGACCATAGTGTGTACTGTTATATGCATTGCATTAGAAATTCATAACACTCCAATTTTTTATCAAGCTAATCTTTACCAACCTGATCTGTAGTTTGTGTGTGTAATTACCCCAGAGAAAATTTTGCCATGTTTCCTGCATGAAAATAGAATAGAAAACTTCTTTATCAAAACTCCCTTAGAAACTCACTCAGTACAGCTACTGGATTACATTCAGAGATATTTAGAATGCATGATTATATAACACAAATTCAAAACTAACCGTTGCACTAACATTAAAGGTGTTAGGAAAGGAAAGATGGTAGAATGTCTTAATAAAACCCATATGTACTTTTAGTAATATTTCCTATAGCAGAGAAATTCTAGTTTGTTTTCTAAATATGTTGTATTATCCATAAGAACTCGGGACCTTGCATGTTTGTGTCTGTGCGGATAACACATAACCACAAATTTAGCTTTAGAATCCCTTTCACTAGAAAATTCACAGACATTCAACCAAAACATTCTGCATGAACAGCCTTAAATATATATACAAGTACATAAGCAACCATAACAAAGTTAATAATAGGTGAGAGGTACTACTACTACTGTAAAAATAAAATAAACAAATAAATAATAAATTTATTATTATTATTATTATTATTATTATTATTATTATTATTATTAGGATCCCACACAAACAGGAACCAAGTGCAGTTTACTTTTTATTTCAGCAGCAAGCCGAACCAAACACAAACGCAACAAACTGTGATGCACACTGCACGTGATGAGCTAGAGTGAGCGTGACTCTGTACAAACAACGAGTGGAAAACACTTGCATAAACAATGAAACAAACAAAGGAAACAAAATGCTAGAACTAGGCAGGACAAAACATGAACAAGAAATGTATTTACAAAGTCTTTGGCAAGAAACTTAGATTTGAGCAAGAGTCCTTGAGCAGATGCAAAGTCCGTGAGAAAGCACACAAATGTTGATCCATGCCGGGGGAAGCTCAAATTTATGCTCCCCCCAGCACGGGCTTTGGTGAAATCAAACATGGCTGTCACCAGGTGTGCCTCGTTGGGAGTGCCTCAGGGGAGTTGTAGTCCTTGTCTGTGGTTCACTCCCAGGAGGCTTTTGGAGCCGGCTTGTGGGGATACTGGGTGTGGATGTCCTGCACCAGGAGAGAGTCGAGGATGTCTTTGGTGGGCACCCAAGAGTTCTCCTCAGGCATGGACCCCTGCCATTTTCTGGAATCCAGGATCTCCTTGACGGTGTAGACATCAATTTCTGTCCTGGGCTGGCCCTCAGCGCTGGGACCAGTCTCGCCCTCCTAGTCCAGGGGTCTGGCCTGGGCTGGCTTGAGAGCACTCACATGGATTGTGGGTTGAATGCGACTGTGGCGTGGCATCTGGACCCTGTAAGACATCTCATTAATACATTTGACTATGGGAAAGGGACCAATGTACCTGGGGTTGAGTTTCTTGACTCCCATGAGGTTGCCGAAGGCCTTAGTCGACACCCAGACCTGATCCCCTGGCTGGTAGACCGGCGTGGTTCTCCACCTCTTATTCTCCGCATTCTTCATCTGTGAGATGGCCCATGACAGGTGTTGGTGGGTGAGGGCCCAGACCCGTTCACTCTTCTTGAACCAAGAGTCAACCATGGGATTACCGTGGGACTGGTGTTCTATGGGTAAAGAAGCCCAGGGTGACTTCGAATGGTGTGAGTGTTTGATGGAGTGAACATACTCTGCCCAGAGGAGATAGCGGGTCCAATCTTGGGGCCAATGCTGACAGTAGAGCCAGAGAAACTAATTCCTGGTTCACTCACTCTGCCTGGCCATTTGCCTGAGGATTAAAACCAGAGGTGAGACTGACTGTGATATCAAGCCTTTCTAAAAAAAGGCCTTTCTAGACACGGGAGGTGAATTGCGGGCCTCTGTTGCTGACTATGTCCTCAGGTAGCCTGTAATACCTGGAGACCTCTTGAAAGAGTATTTCAGCCATTGCAATGGTCATGGGCAGGCCTGGTAAGGGAATAAAACTCACACCTTCAGAAAAATGATCAACAATTACTAATATAGCAGCCCTATATCTAGCCCTGTGACTGAGGGAGCTCCATAAGGAAATCTGTTGAAAGGTGTGACCATGGCCTCTCTGGTATGGGCAGAGGCCACAGCTTGCCTGCCAGTAGTGTATGTAGATCTTTAGCTTGGGCACAGACAGAGCACGAGGAGACAAATCTCTTGCACATCCTGATTCACATGGGGCTGCCAGTAGTTTGCCTGCAAAAGCTCATCTGTGCACTGTGTTCCTGGATGCCCCATGCCCGGAGAGGTGTGAGCCCAGGTGATGAAGGATAGCAGGGGCGAACAGACTGCCAGGTGGAAATGGCACGCTACCTCTGATGGGCTGCTGTTGCTGAATCTGCTGGGTGAGTTCCCACATGATTGCTTGGAGGAGCTTTGACTCAGGGACAATGGGATCTGGCTCCGTGGCTCCCATCTCTGGCTTATGAATGCAGGAAAGGGTGTCAGCCTTCCCGTTCTTGGATCCTGGTCTGAAAGAGAGTACAAAATTAAATCTGGCAAAGAATATAGCCTATCTGGCTTGGTGTGAGTTTAATCTCTTGGCTGCCTTGATATATTCAAGATTCTTGTGGTCAGTAAATATCGTGCCTGGGTGCTGGGCCCCATCTAGCCAGTGCCTCCATTCTTCGAGGGCCAGCTTGATGGCTAATAGCTCCTGGTCTCCCACGTCATAATTGTGTTCAGAGGGGGAGAACTTATGGGAGAAGTAGGCCATGGGATGGAGCTTGGCTGGCTGGCCCTGCCTCTGCGAGAAGATGGCACCGGCTCCCTGATAGAGGCGTCTACCTCGACTATGAAAGGTAGGCCAGGGTCAGGTTGATGCAGGATGGGGGGCCGAGACGAAAGCCTTCTTGAGGCACTGAAAGGCTTGGTCCGCCTCAGGGTTCCATCTAAGGCTCTTGGGCCCCTTCTTCAATAGGTCAGTGAATGGGGACTGCTTGGAGGCTGAAATTGCATATGAACCTCTGGTAAAAATTGGCGAAGCCCAGGAAACTCTGCAGCTGCCTCACAGTGTTGAGGCATGTCCAGCTGGTGATGGCCTCCACTTTCTGGAGGTTCATCGTGACCCCAACGGGCCCAATGTGGTACCCCAGAAACTCGACTTGAGGCTGATGGAATTGACACTTTTCGAGCTTGACATAGAGTTAATGCTGGAGGATCGGGGACATGGGTCACGTGGGTGGCCAGATCTTGGGAGAAAATCAGAATATCATCAATACGACCCACTCCGCATTTACCCAACAGATCCCTCAGTAACTCCTTAATAAAATGTTGGAACACGCTAGGGGCCGAGGCCAGTCCATACGGCATAACTAGGTATTCGTAGTGGCCTGATGTGGTACTGAAAGCCATCTTCCATTCATTTCCCTTTCTGAGCAGAATGAGGTTGTATGTGAGAGACTCCTGGGAGTTGAAGTCCTTGTCTGTAGTTCACTCCCAGGAGGCATTTGGCACCCTCTGGTGGCAGTGGATGTGACAATTATTATTATTATTATTGTTGTTGTTGTTGTTGTTGTTATTATTACCACTAACAAATGAAGTAAATAAATGAAAACATTTACTACTACTACTGCTAATAATAATAATAATAATAATAATAATAATAATAATAATAATAATAAATTTTAATGATTATTAGATTATTAGATTATTAGATTATTAGATTTTCAAGTAAAAAAATGATCCATAAGATAAACTATGTAAAAAGACAAAGTATTTTAAAAGCCTTAAATTTATACTAGAATTTAATTGAATTGCACATTGGATGAAAAGACACAACGCTGCTGATTATTAGGTGATACAATAAAAAAGGATATACTGTTATAAAAACAACAAAGTTAAAATTGTGTTAAGAAATGCTGTGAGGCTCACAAGATGCAGATACCTTCCCAACACAATGAAGCATAAGATAACTCCATGTGCCTTGCAGACTTCTTTCTCCATTTTCTCCCTCCTTCAGTGTTTGTGCCTCACCTTTAGTGCATATACAGAAATACAGCTGTGAAATGATAGATGGTATTTAAATAAAATAAAAAAAAGTGTGTGTGTGTGCAGAGGGGGTGTTTGCGGAGGGGGTTTACATTATGTACATCTGTACAGTGTCAATGTTTCCCATGTGAAATAAATTATATTCTTGTAAAGGAAATTATATTCTTGTAAAGGAAAAACTTCTTGTAAATGAAAAAAATAATTATGTGATTTAAATTCTTAAGGTTGTTCTGAATCTGCATTCCTGTCTTCATAAACAACCAAAGGTCTTGGTGCACTTTACCATGTGTATAGAAAATTTCTAAACGTTAAAAGTTTCTAAACATAAACAGCTGTGTAGGAGGCTTAAACCTGGGTGAGGAACAGCCAAGCTCTGCTACCAAGGTGAGGCTGTGGAAGACAGTTTCATGTCACAGGGCTACACCATGGCAAGACTGAGCACAGCAAC
>JAOVYV010000017.1:19695817-19706854 GCA_025674545.1 Hassar affinis
GGCTGGGCACCGGCTCCCCCGTGACCCCATAACTGGGAATAAGCGGTACAGAAAATGACTGACTGACTGACTGACTAAATGTAGTTTAGGTTGAGTCTAAAGTTATGGATCCAGATTCTCGGCGTATGTTGTTTCTATGACATTTTAAAGATATAATTCCTATTTGTTCTAAATTGGGAATGTTTTTCCTCTCAGATGGTTGAAAGACCACATAAAATGCACAAGGACACATTCGTTGCTCCCACAACAGCTTTTGAATGGAAGACCATCATTAAATCAGGTGACAAGACAAATGTCTTCTCCATCTTTCCTTCATATGTGTCTCTCTTTACAATGTTTTTAATAGATTTTTTTCCCGTCATAGATTCTGTAAGAACCGAGCAGTCAGTGACTGTATCAAAGATCAACAAACGCCATGTTCATACAAGCCTTTCACCCAACGAGACGCACAAAACCAACGGTCACCCGGTGACTAGCCACACTTCTAAACCATGCCCATCTCCACGACTCGGCCGTCCTATTTATATCGGAGCGCAAAGATCACCAAGGTGTGTGCTGTACTGATGATGGCCTTACCGTATACTGTGCAGTCTCTTTTATAGTGTACTGGTTAAAAGACTGTGAAAGAGAGTTAAAAGGCTGTGTCCTGATATGGTAGAAAAGAGAAGGTGATGTTGAACAACAGGACCTGTTAAATTTTATTAAATCAAAATAAAGCATCAAGGTGAATCATATCCTAAAATCAGTGTCACCTGGCAAAGTGTTATCTTCTCATATTTTATTTGTCTCAAACCAGGGTTTATATTTGCTTTCTTGGCAGCCGTTAAAGCAGTATATATTCACTTAATTTAACAAATGGTTAAATAGATTATGGTTTCTGAAATATAATAAGGATATTTGTCTTTATTTATATGTATGTAATGTAACAAGTCGCAACTTTCTTTTTCCTCAGTCGATTTTCAACACCGGGGCCAACTGCAGGGAACACCACTTACACCAGCATGTATGAGAAAACCTTTCCCATTCGAGTGGTGCAGAATCCATCCCCCGGCTCATCCAGTCGTCACTGGAGAGGCCGAACTCACTGCACAGCACAAGAGGTCTGACTCTTTCTTAACTAGTCATGCTAAAACTAAGTGGCTGCTTATATGCAACCCTGTATATTGTTTGTTCTTAGCTCATCATTGTGCGCTCTCTCTCTCTCTCTCTCTCACTCACTCACTCACTCACTCACTCACTCACTGTCTCTCTCTCTCATTTTTAGTCAGTACGTGAGGAGGAGAAGGAGTTGTACAGGCAGCTACTAGCCATGGTGACTGGCGGCCAGTCATCGTTCTTCCATGACAGCCCTTCTAACCCAGGGATCCGATCGCATCGAAATTTGTGAGTATCTAAATATTTACCACCTGTTACTACATATTAAGCGGTACTTTGTATATTTTATGACATTCCGTTTTTCAGTACCAGTTTCCTGACCTCGAGTCGTAGGCTGCTGCAGTCTGCCTCGCCAGCAGGCTCAAGAGCAGGAGAGTCCTCACCCGGTTTATCCAGCCTGTCTCCTAGTCCCCACACCTCCAGTGCAATGCACAGCCCTTGTGCACTCTCCAACGGGCCTGAAACACAGTCCTGGGATCCTGATACAGATGGCAAATACATCCCAAGAAAACCAGTGTTAACTGAGCGGTCAATGCCCTCACCGACAGCTCTTCAAGATACTTCCTCTCAGGACACGCTGTCTTCAGGTGTGCGCTCTGGTACTTTTAGCTTTCATAGATAAGGCATGTGCCAGTGACGTTTACACAGTATACTATGGTTATGCAGTGTTCCCACCGACTGCTAAATTCAGTCACAGCTTGATTCATTCTGTTTGTGTGAGAGCTATTTATATTGCTGACTACAACACATTTGCATAACAGCCAAATCATGTATGTAACACAACTATCTTTAGTTACCCATGCGAGACAGCTCGCTCTGTGATGGAGCTAATCACTGTGAAAGAAAACATAGTAAGTGTTTCAGAATCTGTTTATTGCAGCACAATATTATGGTTGTCTGTAGTAAACCATGAAAATTGTCTAGACATTATGATATTGGCACATGTCTGCTCTATGTATAGTTATTGATATGTATGTTATATGTGTATGTATGTATGGTATAGTTAGTGATATGTATGTTATTTAGCAGGTAGAATTGGCTGCTTGATTTGTCTTCTTTGATTTTTCCTTCACAGCTCATGATGGGGATTCTGTCATTTTTATAAAGGAGCAACCAGGCAAGAGACCAGAGGGCTCCAGGTAAAGATTATCAGGCTGATTTCTTGGTATTTAAGGCTTTTTGAGACATAAAGCATGCAGTTTGACACAAGCATACAGTTTTTGGGAATTTGATGTCAATGCAAATATTTGCCAACAAAATATGTAAATTTAATCCATTACAGATCTATAACATTCATAGTCGGAAACATTTATGAGAAAGTAGTATAGATCAAGCCATACACCAAAATCTTGCCTGTTGTATAATGCTGGCCTGCTCACTGGGTCTTGATCCAAATTGCACAGATCCTCTATCCTGGCTGTGGATAGGCTGTGGCATATCAAGACCAGTGTCTGGGGAAACATGCTTTCTTATTAGTTTTACGGCGTTAATGAGTTCCCTTCCTCCATCTTTGCAGCGTGCCATGTTTCCAAGCCGAGTTGTGGATCAAAGAACTGTGAGTGTTTTTTATGTTTCATCCGTCAACTATATTGACTGGTAATAGTTATCACAATATTTGCTTACATTTCATTCTTATTGTGTGAACGCAGGACTAGCCTTTATGACGCTCGTGCTCGGGAGAGACGGAGGCTAATAGAGGAGCAGGAGGCTCTGGCATCTCAGCTTCTGCATCAGGTGAGATGGGAGCCCCTTCTATATGTGCTTCTCTCATTGTGTTTGCTCTATCTCACTTTTCTCTTTCACTTTTTCTTTCTTTTTTTTTTTGTGTGGGTAATAAATTAGCGTCTGTCCGGCGAGGGCACAGCTGATTTAAGAAGTGTGGAGCTGCGGGTGCGGGTCCCTCTAGAAAAGGAGGTTCCTGTGGCGCCCGTCATTGAAGAACCAGCACCTGAAGCAGAGGAACAGGAATTCCCTGAGTTGACGGAGGTAAAAAGTAACCAATGAATTACATCACCGTGTCACAGAATATAGGGTTTTGTGCAACCAATTCTAGATTGGACATCTCTGACTGAACTCCTGGACAGCTAGACTTGCAGTACATATTTGGTGATTCTGCTGCCTAAACACAGTTCTGAAAGCTGGTGGTTAACTACGGAGTTAAATCAGGGGTGTGGGTGTGTGTCATGCAGGCCATGGAAAAGGAAGTGAGCCAGGCACTGAGAGGAGGAAGTCAGGATGATGTGCTCAGTGAGGGATTCCGCCTCTCCATCACCAGAAAGGACCTGCAGACCCTCAGCCACCTCAACTGGCTCAACGACGAGGTCAGTGTGACAGCAGCATACTCATTCAAATCTCATCACAAATTGGAGGCAATTTGCACTGGCAAGAATTGAGAAATAACACTATTCTAGCTATTTTTTGGTGTGGCAGTATTGTTATTTTGTTTATCATTTAAACAACAATATGACTGATGTTGTTGTTTTTTATTTATTTATTTTTTAGAAACTCAGGAATTGAAACATGTTTGAAAAAGTGACAATGAATTCCTGATGGATCCATCTCTTTTATCTGCAGGTGATAAACTTCTACATGGACATGCTGGTGGAGCGGAGCAAGTCGCCCCACCTGCCTTCCGTCTACACCTTCAACACTTTTTTCTTTCCCAAGCTGCGCAGCTCGGGATACTCGACCGTACGGCGCTGGACCAAGAAGGTGGACGTCTTCTCTGTGGACATTATCCTGGTGCCTGTCCACCTAGGAGTGCACTGGTGTCTCTCTGTAAGTCACACAGCAAGGCGTATAAAAACCAGCTGCCTTCACCTAGAATCAACTCGGGCATTTTTATTTCTTTTTGATTTCTGTTCATTAGTGGTCCTTTCATTAGCATAGTTTTTGATTTTCTGTATCAGCTGAGCTGTTATTCCTAAAGCCTGATTTAATCCAGGCAGATCTCCTAGCCCTCCTAGTGGCTGTGGTTGTCTGTCATTTGAACAAAATGAAAACAAGCTTGTTTAAAGGTGTATAACTAGGTGTGAAACTGGGTTGGTGTAAATTACATTGACACTGTATAATTATTAAAATAACATGCACTGCTGCTGCTCAACTGGTTTGTGGTGGTGTAGCACCTGTTGATTTTGTTGACTTTTTTTTTTTCATTCTTTTGATTGCTGCATTACTGTTTACACAAGTGGTTTGAAAGTGAAGCTTATTTCTTTCTGTGATTAAGCCATGCTTTTTTTATCTCTCACTCTCTCTCTCGTCCCTGTCAGGTAGTGGATTTCCGCAAAAAGACCATCACGTATTTTGATTCCATGGGCGGGAACAATGACGAGGCGTGTCGGATTTTGCTGTAAGCACACTTTCATAGAGAGAAAAGGAACTGGGGATGCAGCCTAATGGCTAATTTCACCCAAACCCTTTGCTTTTAAGTCATAAATTTGCTGTCTGGATGTTTTTACGTAGATATAAATGGTATACCTCAATCCCACAGAAATTATCTGAAGCAAGAAAGTCAAGACAAAAAGAAGCAGGCATTTGATACCTCAGGCTGGATCCTTCATAGTAAAACACGCAGTGTGAGTTGAGCAATCACGCATGGCATTTTGAAGCCCATGTCATTAAAAAAAATGCAAGAATACTTTACGTACAATATAATTATTCTGCCGATGGTTTAATTTTTGAGAATGAGAATAAACAAGAACGGCATTTAAACGATGTGATTCTGTGATTCTACTGTTAAAGTTAAAACCACAACTAGCTCGGCATTTCTTCCATGCATACTTTTCAACTAACACTACATTGTAGTGGAGTACTGGCAGTTAATGCATTTGCTTTGCTTTCATGATGCTCTCAAAGATTCAGATCTCAAAGCCAAAAGCAGTAATTTACTTCATATGTAAACATTGGCAATGTAAACCGATCTTGGTTGTGTATTTGCTGATTCGGAGCGACATTAAAAAGTTTGTGGAATTGTGGTTTTTTTCCCGCCTTTCAGGAGATTCCTCAGCAAATGAATGGCAGTGATTGTGGGATGTTTACATGCAAGTATGCTGAATACATCACCAAAGACAAACCAATCACATTTACACAGGTAGGCCTGTACAGTGAGACTTCTGAAGTGTGTTGCAACATCAGTTATCTTTGTTTGGCCTGTTACGATGTGTGTGTGTGTGACTTTCTTTCAGAAACACATGCCGTATTTCAGGAGGCGAATGGTGTGGGAGATCCTGAACCGGAAACTCCTGCGATAAGATTGTTTTGAGGACTCCCTTGGGAAAGCGATGACATGGGGCTCTATCTCAGAGTATTTTTTTTTCTTTTAAATTGAGTTTGATACCTCAAATTGGACACTTAAGTGAGAAACAGACATACAAGTGGTGCATTCACACTTCTTCAGCTGTTGTCCCATTTTGCTGATGCTCATGCTTGAATTTTTAAGGATGCGTACAAAGGGAACCTGCGAACCCCAAGTGTATTTCTCCTACTAATTTACTTGTGTTCTGATCTGCAACATTCACCACCAACCTGGCATGCTTTTGCTTTATGCATAGAATTTCTCTGCAGCATGTTTTCTGTCCAAGTTTTGGGTTTTTTTCCTTGCCAGTGCCATCTATGAGGAACTTTGTAGCAGAATTAAGAAGAGTTTTCACTTCTTATTTGAATTCCTAATTGTTAATGTTTTAATAAGGATCATATTTTTTTTGCCACCAAAACAAACTTGAAAAAAAGGAACTTGTCTGACGCAGAAGGCGGCAGCTTGGGACCAACAGCTGTTTGCTTTCGAACAGTAAGCAAGCTAAATCTGACAATCTCGGTTTTTGTAAAAAAAAAAAAAAAAAAAATGAAAACAAACTTACAAAATAACACTATTTTTGTCAAGACGTTCTGTATTTTACAAACTATTTCTGAGTAAATGTGTTGCGCAGTTTTTTGTTTTTTTTTTACAAAATAGCCTAATTGCATTGGTTCCTGTTCCTGCGAAGGTCTGATTTACAGCAGTTTCTTTTTTTTAGGAAGGTTTGTTCAGCCGAGGCTCCTCATGGATAGCCAAGTAATGCGTTCTAATGGTTATTTTTACTGCAGGATGGGACGAGCAACAGAATGGCAGATCAGATCAGCATGATTTATAGAGATCAGCGTAGGGCAACTCGACCTGTAAATAGAACCAGCAGTATAGCATCCTCCTGTTTTATATCGACCCCAGAGGATATCTGCCTCTCTTTATGTAAGTGGACTATATTTAGATACTTGCAGCTGTTTCTAGTTTTGTCTCCACTATATTTGCAATTATTGTACAGATCGTGTCTACACAGATGATTAATGGAAGTCATATTTAATACATTTTTTGTACTTTTTATTATTGTTTTGTATGTAGATCTGGTCTTGCCAGAAATAAAACCCTGACTTTGTGTCCTGGATTGACAGTAAATTTTTCGGTTGCTTATTGATTAAAATTAATTGTACACAAAATTTGCCAAAGAAATATAAAAATTGTGTAATCCCTCAGACACCAAATTAGACACAGCACCAAATGTAACCACTTATGGGGAAAGTAATCGTCATTAAAGGCCCCTAGAGACATTAGATCTGTAACAATTTTCCACTCACCCCAAATTTCCTCAAAATTTCTTATAAAATATTGTCCTAAGCCAATACTGTGTTGTAATCCAAATTGTGCTTTTTAAAAATTTTCCACTGATGCCAAGTATTCAAAACTAATAATAGCTGCATGCTCAATATCATTACACATTTGGCTGGAGTGAGATTGTTTGATTTAGCTATGCCATTTATACCTCAAGAATTTAATAAATTAGCAGAAATCCTATTATATAAATTAAATCAGGCAGGCTTTAATATGGCTGCCACTACAGTTTTTAGTTTCAGTGTTTACATTTACAGCTAAAAATTATACAGTGCTCAGGGTTGCTGTGAATTAAATTATTTCTTTATATTTTTGGAAATAGCATGGTAGTGTCCATAGGTAACTCTGGTTCTGTGAACCTTAGGTACTGCCATGGCCCATGGTAATCCCCTGTATACTGTATACCTTCTTGTGTGTGTGCATGCATACCAAGACTTTGCTACCAATAATGAAACAACAATGTACAATAAATTTTTCATTCGTATCTTTCCCTGGAGCTTCTAGCCAAGTTCTTGCCGGATCACTGATGGTTATCTAACATTCAAT
This sequence comes from Hassar affinis, assembly GCA_025674545.1. Classification (NCBI taxonomy): domain Eukaryota; kingdom Metazoa; phylum Chordata; class Actinopteri; order Siluriformes; family Doradidae; genus Hassar; species Hassar affinis. Next base: position 19,703,160 of record JAOVYV010000017.1, read on the forward strand.
TTCACCACTCCCAGCTATGGTGAGAATCACCTAGATAACATGACACAATGTCATGTGGAACCAGTGTGCCTTAGGACTGATTGGAAAGGTGTTGATGTTAACCTTGCAGGACCTGGAGAAGAAATGAAGTACAGTAATGAAGAACAGTAATGCCCATGCAGCAGCAAAAGCACATACTTCCTGGAGCAGTTCTAAGTCATGTCCTCATAGAGTGGCATGTCAGAATAGTTCCTGGGCATTCTGCCTCTCTGTAGGCCAAGTTGAGCTTCTTTGATGTTCCTCCATGACAGATAAACAGTCGGTCAGATGATTGGCTGCCACCTGTTCCAAATAATACTCTAGGGTGCTTCCTGGGCAACAGGGAATCCTCTGCACATTCACCATCATGGAAAAGTCAATCCTTTAGTTAAAAAGATTAATTAATATGACATTGGCACCTCTGCTACACTATTGTGGTAGGTGAACTGTTCTCAATGACGCTAACCATGGATGGACCTACCTGAGGGGCATTTATGCAAAGCAAAACTCCCACCCTCTAGCTGAGAACATGGCCTTTTTCTTAGTCGAGCCCAATATGAGCCAGTTGTCCAAATATTGCACTATTCTGCTACCTCTGCCTGTTCGAGATGATGGAGCCCCATCAGACAAGTCACTAGAGAAAGGCCAAAGAGTAGGACACTGGAATGCCTATCCTTGGAAGGCAAACCTCAAAAGGCAGCTGTGTTCTGATTGATGGGAACAGAAATATGCATTGTGCTGATCAACTGATGTTAATTATTCCTGTGGTTACAACAGCATGAATAACAACTGATATCCTTAGGATGCAAAGGCAATGATTTTAGGAGCCTTAAGCCATGTCATATCTAGAATGTAGGAGAAACCAGCAAACCTTGTCATTCTGAACAAGAAAGTACTGAGTTGTAGTATTCCATGGGGTATACCTTTTTGACTGCAACTCTTTCCAAAAGGGAAGAAACCACTTGAGTTTGAACAGTTGGGTTCTGCCATTGACTGAGCCTAGAGAAGGCTGGGGGTCCAACCAGGGGACTGAAATCTATACTCCTATGGCACTGTTATTAGGATATAGTCACTGTCCAAAGAGTGACGACAGGGTAACTGTAGCTCAGACTGTAGTCACAATCTGACGCAAATGTCTGGAAAAAGTGCACAAGAGGTCAGATATTGTATCTATGAAGTCAGAAGAAGACAGGGAATAAGAGCAGCATGAAAGCTGCATTTATTGGGAAAAACTGTATCATGCATCACTATCACATTTGTTGGAAGGTCTTGGCATACATGAGCATCTGCATAAGAAGGTATCCCTGGTTAGGATTGGTGAAGTAAAGCTAAGTTACATCTCTAGGGTGCCTGGTTCTATCCTGAGCTCAAGTTAGTCTTTGAGATGTTTTGTATTTTCTCTCCTTGTCCATCTGGGTTTCCTCCCACAGGACAAAAACATGCAAGTAAACAGACTGGCTGAACTAAACTGTGCACAGAATGTGTGTGCATGGTGGCGTGCAATGGACTGGCATCCCACCCAGAATGATTTCCTCCAACCTGTGGCCATTGTTACTGGAATAGGCTCTGGCTCCACTGCAGCCCTGACCAGGCAGGTTTAAAACTAGAGTCAGTAGTATTTGGTCAAAGCAAATGGGTGGGGTTGGTCAAGAATGTCTGTGGTAAGTTAAAGAATTGGTAAGAATTCATTCTGAAGCAGGAGTGGGATTTAAAAAATCACCCCCATGCACCTCTAATGTGTACAGTTCTAAAATCTTGTCAGCTTATAACCTAGACATCTCACTACTCATGAGTGTAGTTAGCCATGTCATCACAGGGGAGAAGTTCTCTCAAGCCCAGACTAGTTGGTGACCCTGGAGATCTACTGATATGTGGAATAGCCCCATTTAATCAACATTTAATGGTGAAGAACCGGGTTTTCCCTGGGCAATCACATAACTGTTAAATGAAATGGATGTGAAATATCACAGAAGTATGCAGAAGACCATGCTATGCTGGTATTTAATTATTTTAGGAAAGTTTTCTATCAATTTTCTGAAAAAGACAATTTCACTTTAAATAAGAAAAAAAAATATCTCAAAAGAGTACTACCTCAGTTCTGAGACAAAGCAGCATTTTAGGGACAGAGGCAGAACAGCATGTCTATGATCTTGATTCCACTATTAATAAACTCTGACCTTCCTTAAAAATAGCAACTGTGAGTCACGTCATACTGCTGGGTGATCTGGATGTTTACGACAGAATATATTTTCCACCATTTTTAACTGCTTTGGAGTCACTCTTAAGCAGCTTGTTCCACATTTAATTAAAATCGTTTCTTTGATATTCAATAAAAAAAAATGCAGCAAAACCTTTAAAAAAATTTGCCCTTTTCTATGTACAAAAAAACTACCTCTACAACAGCCTTTGAAAGCAATCACATATTTAAAACAATTGGGGGAAATGGAAAAAAGAAACTAAAAAGAACCTACAAACTACTGTTCTAAAATGATAATGTCTGTTTCACTCTGGATGAGCAAATTAAAGCTGTAGTTTAGGTGCCAAAAAAGTTTCTTTTGTGTTTGTGTGTGTGTGTGTGTGTGTGTATGTATGTATGTATGTGTGTGTGTGTGTGAGGGAGAGAGAGACCATGTGTATTTGTACATGTGAGAACGTTTGCTAGCTTTCATTGCCCTCTTTTTGAGTGTATAGCTTCCTTCATGTTGTTTTTAATGCTGCCAGGAGAAATTAAACTTTCTGTTGCTTGGTCTTTGCACTCTTCAAAGTCTCCAGTAGAATTAGTGTCTGTTTTAATTGACTAGGAGACAGGCTCCTTTAGAAGTCAGTGTCTCTCCTTTGACGTCCACAGCAGCAGAAATTGGAGACACACTGACTGATGATTCCTGCATGGATGACCTGCAAGACAAAAGAGGGACAGTGTCATTTGAAGTGTACATGGAAGCAAATTTTACTGTAGGTTTCAGACTTTTAGATCTGAAATTTGTATGACGGAACACTTTTTATGTCACCGTATCTTCGATTTGCTTTGTGAAATATCTTCGATTTGCTTTGTGCTTAACAAAATCAGGTTGTTATTAGCCTTATTTTATGTGGAGCACCTGCTATACAAGTCCCTTTAACTGAGCTATGTTACTCATTATGCATTAGAATGTACACTGAAGTACCAGAAAAACTGCTACTGGAGCCTGTACAAAATACACAGCAATGCCACCTATGCACATCACTGTTTGTGTCTGCCAGTGCGTATGTAAAGTGATGGCCATCTATGGAACCTTCTAGAGCTCTTTCAGTTGTTTAATAGCTGGAGCTGGTGAGATGGGTCATAGCATTTCAGAGGAATTTCGTGTATGAGCATTTCAAGGGTGTACCGTGACTACGAACTAAGAATTCCAGCAAAACCTCAAATTTACGACAGCAGTGTTTCCCTAAAAAGACTGGGTGAACGTGACCAGGGTCGTCTGACAAGAGTCATTTCACGTGACAGGCGTGCAACACTGCCACGAGTAAAAGGGGGCAATTACTTTATCACATGGGTGATATAGGTTTTGAATATCTTCAGTAAATTGAATGATCAAGGTGCATTTTGGGATTACTCTAGTTGTCTTTCTCATATTAAAATTAGTTTGATGATATGAAATATTTAAATGTATATGTTATTATATGTTATTTAAATATAT
>JAOVYV010000017.1:19760927-19775538 GCA_025674545.1 Hassar affinis
ATAGATAGATAGATAGATAGATAGATAGATAGATAACCTTGCCATTCCAGCACTTTCTGGTACTTTCTGGACTGTATAAGCAAACAAATAAACAAAAAAATAAATAATTATTTATATGTGTATTGTTTTTGTTACTGTATTGTATTCTATTCTATCCTGCTCTTTTGTACTCTGCTGTATTCTACTCTTCTATTCATTCTCCAATTTAATAAATAATAATTATTCATTGAATTTAATTACTGACTCTATTGCGCTAACCTGAATTGCATTATATTAAATAACGAATAAAAAAAGAAATTAAATAAGCACTGCTTATGAGCCAACATGGCTGCCAGGTGAACTGCTTAGTTTCCTTTCACGGACGGAAAGAATAACAGGAGAGCGCGAAACTGTAGTGCGCATGCGCAGTAGGCAGAGTGCCGCGTCGCTTTTTTTGGCCATCGAGGTGGGTGACGTCATAGCCGTGGAGAGACCCCGCTCTCTCGCTGTGTATGTGTTGTGTATGTGAGTGTGTGTGTATGTGTGTGCGCTCAGTATTTCTGACCACCGGCATCACAGGCGGTGGGACTCAATGAGTTAAAGGTGCATTGTGTGTGTTTTTTTATTTTCTTTTCTTTTTGATTTTGTGGGACGGGTTTGGTTCGTGCAGTGCTGCGGTTGTTGGCGGTGAAGGTTGCCGTGTGTGAGAGCCAGCGGCCGGTCCTGATTTGTTAGAAGGCAAGTGCTGGGGAGCGGAGAGAGAGACACGGAGCTGGAGCCTACATGGCCGCGCTGTTTCGCAACGCGTCGCCTTTCTAGGCTTGGACACAAAAACGCTTTTAAAAAAAATCCTCCTCCATTTTCATTGCAGCGACTCGGGGTTATTTGTCTCTCGCCAGCCAGCCCTGCTTCCAGTTTGCTAGGCATTTGGAGAGCGTGGTGGCTCGGGGAACAACGGAGCAGTCGGCGCGCCACTCGGCGGATTTGATGAACCATTCGCACATTTGCATTAGCAGTGACATCCCGCAAGGCGAACATGCTGCCTACAGGACTGCTCGCCCTTGGATTCATTCTCACACTGGAGCTTATTCCCACCGGAGCCCTGGAAGGTAAGTCATTTCTGTTTGTTTGTTTGTTTGTTTATTAGCATTTTTAACCCATGCATATATGTGTGTGTGTGTGTGTGGATTCCTAATGCTGGGTTACCTGGACCTGAAATGTCTCGCCACCTAAAGCATAAGCAGGACACCGTTTTTCTCCAAACACAAACCCACACTGAGGTTATAACGCACTCGAAACGCTCACTGGAAGCTTATTACCATTCTGGCCATGCTGGAGCCATTTCCATTTGACTGGGCGACATTGTTACCTTCTGATCCGCTTGTTTACAATGGAGCCTGAGATCCAGACAACATGCATCGGAAAAGAATTCTATATTATCCTCCAGACACGGAAAGCACAAACAGGATCACTGCCATTACTGTTCATTTATTTATTGATTGATTTATTTCATTTGAATGATTATTATTGTAATTAGTGGGCCACATTTGGATCCAGGCGCTGTTGCTTGTCAGAGATCTTGTCTAGGCCGACTTCTATAATACACCGCGACGAATATTCATCATCTGTTATTCGATTAATCATCCCATTTAAAACGATTATAACAGCAGCAAGGACTGAGCCTTTCCTTTCCTTTTTGTCGGAATAATTCTACCTAGATAGAAATGTCTGCTCACATCTTCTGCAGGGATGATATTTGGCCTGGGTTAAATTATTCATTTTGATGTCACGTGATCGTGATTTTTCTCTCTCTCTCCTTTCTCCAAGCTGTTGAGTCCACTGCTTCTGAAAGCCATCCATTACACTAACCATGAAAATACTAAGAAATGTTTGCAAATCAGGCTGTGGAGCCGTGATGCTTATCTTAACCTGCAGCTTCGTGATCATTGTCTGGAATTGTCCTGTGAGCACGCTGATGTATTTCAGGATGCTGTTCTGTTCCTTTCAGCTGGCCCTTTTCTTATGATTTGTCCACAATTCAATTGTGCAAAGCTTGGCGTATGTTAAAGGAAAAAAATCCACCCTGAAGGAATGTGTTGAATTGATGCAAACTCGTTATTGGCGTCCAAGATTTACTCTGAATGGACTTCTCAATGGATCTCAACTCCTTTCATCGACACGCTGGGGCTGTTTTCATTTAGTTTAACGCTTTCCCACGTATCCAGGCAATGCTGTTCAACTACCTGCTCGCAGTGGGAATGACCCTTTTGCTTCATCGCTACCTAAAGGGAGCCGTGCAGCACGTTTGGGTTATTTCATGTTTGCAGCTAAGTTATTTAGGGTCGAATCGCTTTCTTGCTGCAGTCAAACCACTCGGGAGTTCACTTGGAAGCAGACCAAGATCGTCTTGCTCCGGCTATGTCCACCCTAATCCGTTTTCATTATAAAGTGCCATTTTACAATGTTTCAGCTCCGTATCATAAATAAACGCCATCCATACTAATGCACGTGAACGTGCACGGCACATGGCTATTCATGTACACCGGGCATGTGCATGCTGGTGTAAACGGGGAGCCTCTGCGCATCGTAGATCACTTAATTAATAGCCAGTGCTATTCAACTACCTGTTCATAGTCGCTCCAGTGGGAATGAATCTTTGCTTCATCTTTACCTAAACAGAGCGATGCAGCAGCACTTTACTCCTTTACCCTATGTTGAGTGCTGTAGCACATGTCACTCATGGCAGCTGAAATTTGTCTTTCTGCTACTGCTGTCATTTGTCAGTCTGCACTGTCCAGAGTTTATTTTCTTTTGTTCCTCGGAGAAATGATAGTGGCTGCATATATCTAAACTAACTTAAGCCAACTAGATAAACAGAAGAAAAAAAAATCACCAGTGATTTGTGCTGTTTCCTTTCAAGCTTGTAAAGAGATTTGTATACATGACTTCCATTTTTGCCTGTCAAACAGTAAATGGGAACTAATTGCATATGGAAACGCAAGTTTTGGCCACTGGGGACATCTGACATCGGACGTTGTGGTGCTTTGAGTAGAGCATTTGTCATCTTCCAGACACTTCAACAAGTTCCACTGTAACTGTGCTAGCCATAATGGTAAAAAAAAATAGCACCAGAATCAATAAACACATGGCAGATATTTCTATATAAACGCATTTCATGTATTTGAGAGTGGGCGTTTCCTTTAGGTGATCCACAGCTGCATAAATCGTTTCCTTTTGCTCTATTCATTGACCTTTGGTTGGGTTTTGTTTAAATTTGTGGCGCTGCAAATCAGGCAACATGAGAGGAAAATGTGAAAGAGGATCCACTAGACATTGCTGCCGAAATACCCCGAATTCTTTCAGTGACTAGTGCGTAAATTATGCGGTAGTTTTTCTTCTAAGGCTTTTGTGAAATTGATTTAAAAGATGCTGATCAGCACCTTACTTTTCTCTGAAAACTTTTTTTTTTTAAATCTTGAATGGCAGTTCGGTCTCTTCTGGTATTCGTAGCGGCTCACATTTGCTTTGTTTAACAGTAAGTCTGTTTAATAGCGTAGCTTTTTGTTGCTTATTTAGATCCTTGTAATTACGTTGCCCTGTAATGATAGAGTCTGTTTTCAGTAAATACAGGGAAAGGAAGGTGCATTAAAGTAAACAATAAGGCAGGCGATTTCTCACATCATGTTCACTTCTTATGTATTACAGTTGAGTAATAGGCTAAGTCTTGTGCATGTTGCATAGTGAAGATAAACAAACGAGTCTTTTAATGCCTTAAAACTCCAATAGGGTGAAGGAATATAGACTAGAACCCTGGACTGAAATGCTCCACAGGGTCAAAGGCTATTTTGAATAGAATGGATGTAAACACTACTATCAACGAGAACTGATTTGGATTGCTGCATAAACACAGTTATCAAGGTGCTACCTGAATGTAATCCCCATTACGCGATGCCAGCTGAAGGGAAGGAAACGCCACACAAGTGTGCTTTCACAACTATTTGTCTGTTTGAGAGCAAATTCGATAGTTATAGGGCAGCCGTGGCTCAGTGGTTAAGGTGTTGGGTTACTGAATAGAAGGTTGGGGGTTCAAGCCCCACCACTGCCAAGCTGCCCCTGTTGGGCCCCTGAGCAAGGCCCTTAACCCTCAACTGCTCAGTTGTATTAATAAGATAAATATAAGTCACTCTGCATAAGGGTATCTGCCAAATACTGTAAATGTAATGTAAATATAAAGCATAATTTCAATGATTCGATATTCGATAGATGTAACTAGTTTAAGATTATGATTTTTTTGTTCACTGGTTTAAATTTCCACTGTAAATGATGTCTCCCTGTTCTTCAGGACTTGACAAACATCAAGTGAGTGTTATTTGACATATTACAGGCAACATTATACTTGCCTAGTGGAAGGACTACAGAAATGAAGCTCCATATTGGTTCATGACAACAGGCAGGAGTCCAGTGTTCATCATGCCAGAAGGTGGATGAATGAGGGATGAGAGGATATTCTGGATTTGGAGTTTTGGAAACCAGAGATTGGACAATATGTATGAGGATTAGGATGTCACAGCTCAGGAAATTGTAGAACATTTGTAGAACGCAAGACCATACAGATAATCTGCAAATCTTCAGTGGAGATGTCTCACATTTCCCTTAAAGTAAAGTAAAGGTTCCCCACTTTAGTAGAGTCACTTATTTGCATTCCTTTTGTTCCTTTACAGTTCTTTTGACCTTCCCTTGGTCCTCAAACATTTTAGCAGTAACATAACGCTGACCACTTGGATGCTTGAAGTTGTGCATTGTTTTTTTAATGAAAACGTTTCCAAGAACTGTCTTGCGAAAAAACCCGTGTTGCAACATTTTCAGTAATTCTGTCCCAGTTGACTTGTTCATCCTGGTTACACCAGGAGTCAGAAGTCCAAATCTCATCATGCTGACAAGTTGAACTGAAGGTCATACCACAGTCCTGCCTCACTTCACCGACACTCAAACCACAGCTGGTTCTCACAAAAGTCCTCCACAACTTCCAGATGACAATGATACATAGTGAGAGTGCCATACTGCTATAGTCAGGATAGCACAACGAATAAGGAACTATGTTGTTTGAAGCATAAGCTCTGTTTTAACTAATCTGCATTTTACAGAGAAGAGAGTACGTGTGCTGTGACATGCAGGCTTGTATGTGCAGTAGTTTTACTACAGGCCAAATTTGCAAATCTGATCGTCTTGGAACCTTAGAGAAAACGTCCATGAACTTTTCCATGTTCAGTTTGTGCTTTTGCCTAATCCTATGTAAAAATGGATTCAATTTTAATTTCCTGTAAAGAGTTTGCTGAGATTTATTAAGCTGGTATTGTGTGTGTGTTTTATCTGGAGCAAGCAGATTTCATGTTCAGGCTATTAATAGTTTATTTAAAGTCTGTCTGCCGAATAGCTTAAACAACCAGTAAAAGAGCAAGACCTGTTCCTGATGTTTTTATTTGGTTGTGTGGCTAACGTTTCTAAATCCCAGTACCTGTAGTTGATGGTGCAACCACTTGTACTCGCTGGATCAATGAGCATGGATGGAGGACCGATCAGTTCAGAATCAGGAACACATAGGTTTGTTGAAGCAAACCATGATGTAACTCTAGTGCTAACTTCGCCGTTTGATATTCTTCTATCTTTTCAGTGCAGTGTGAGGCTCTTGGTTGGAAAGTTTGCCACCTACATGCTGACTTTGATGGCACACAAACATACTTGTTCATCTGAATTAATGAGCTTAACTAACTAACTAGTTCGCAGTACATTACATTACATTACCTTTCCATTTTTAATTTAGTCAGTTGGGTTTCCTGCCAACCAAACTATGGCACTGGGTAGCTTTCACTGGCCTGAGCTATAAATTTATGATTTGTCAGCTTTTGTATGTGCTGTATACTGTATGGTTTGTGGGCACCATCACTCTTGTATGTGGACCTTCTTTGAACTGTTGCCAAGACAGCACATTGAAGCAGTTGTATTGGATGTCTTTGGATGCTGTTGCATTAGGGGTTCTCTTCACTGAAGCCCAAACCTGCTCCAGCATGACAACGCCCCTGTGCACAAAGAGAGCTCCATGAAGACGTGGTTCACATAGCCCATTTTGACCAACACGGAACAGGTTGTGTTTCCGTTTGTGTTGGTCTCCAGCTAGAGCAAAAATTACCAGGGTTTTCAGTGCAAAGTGTAGCTATGAGCTACAGGTGGGAAGTGAGACATCGTCAGTGGAAAAAAAGAGTGTACAGTGTTCTGCTGATGAAACTTTTCCTTTTTCCAGCTCTCATTGCTTTGTTTTATATATAATATGACAAATAAAGTTTCTTAGTGTTTCCTTTACACTCATTTAAGCTGTACATCTACGAATAAAAGCATCTTGCATACCATTTGCATTGCACGAAATAGGATAGAGGTCTTCTATGTCGTCTTCTCACAAATAGTTGATCCGTGTTTGTTTTTTTTTTTTGGACAAAAATGAACCTCTCCTATTAAGAGAACAAAATCACACAGGTAATCCATGATCTCACTGCTACTGTCTGAACACTTTTGTGTTGTATGAACTTGAACACTGATTGCACACCAGGTCTGCTTCACCATGACATCCGTTAATGCTTTTGTGGCTGAATGAACAAATCTCGAGAACCATGCTCAAAGCTAGTGGAAAGCCTTCCCAGAAGAGTGGAGGTTACAATAACCGCAAAGGGGGACTCCACCTGTAATGGGATATTCAGAAAACCCGTACGTCCGTCATCGGGAGGTGTCCACAAACTTTTGTTTATGCTGCACAGACAACTTGCAGGATAATATCAGTACCTCCTGTCGTATTGATTTTTGCTTGGTTTCAGATGTGACATTTTCGTGCCTGTAAACACTACATAATTTCCGTCATTGCATGTATTACATAAGAGCTAGTGTCAGTTAGAGTAATTGTGGCTGAGTATTAAGACAAACAGTCAATCCTGCGCCAGTATCTCTAGAGTGAGTGATGATATTTTGAATAATAACTTGAGGAAATAACAAAAAGCAGTCAGCAAATTTGCTAGATAAATGTGAACCAGATGGCTGTGGTATGACTGTGGGGTCTTTTTTGCTTAAACCCTGGCTTAGATGGAGAATCCGGTCTTCTGTTTGTTTATGTGTCCCTGTCCCACACACGGTATCATTATTACTCAAGTTCGAGGAAGGAACCTGTGCTGCCACACCTTTACAGAGATTTATGCGTTTGCTGTCTCTTTCCTGGCAGACTCGGGGATTAGTGTAAAGAAGTGCATGTCTTTCAGCTGGGCTCTTGTTGGTGAGCACGTGTGCCACCAATGAAAGGATGTTTGTTGCCGGTGGTAGGCAGGACGAGCTGTAATTGGTGTTTTCTGCTCGCAGCTTTAGTGTTTACACCGTTTTAGAGCAGAGGGCAAAGGGGGAGCAGATTGCTGCGTGGTGTTAAACAGAGGAAGGTGGGCGGTGTTGATGTGGCAGCCGCAGGAAACGTAGGTTGTAGACACACCCCTTCTTAAGTGTTTCCAAGCCCATGTATAGTTCATAGTAAGTAGCTATTTCAGACAAATCCTGGAAACTGTTTTTCTTTCCACAGCTTTTTTTTTTTTTTGTTTTTTTTTTTTTTTTTTTAAAGATGATCTCAGGTTGTGCCTCCGATTGGCTTTGCCCTTCCTTTCACATGCCGTGCGAGTTTTGCCGCTCGGACATCGCGGCCGTTTGCCGTGTTTACTTTGCTTCCCACGCAGACTTGTGAAGACTTAATTCCATTCTGTATTCCTGCATTTGTTCACGCTCTCTTTTTATCTCTCTTCCCCCATTCCTCGCCTCCTGATCTCCCAGCCTCCCCCCCAGCCTCGCCCTCTATCTTCCCTGCGAACTTTTCACCTGAGACCCGAGGCTTAATCCGTTTGTGGTAACATGAAGGTGATGTTCTTGTTTGCCCGCAACTCTCCTCTCAACAGCTCGAATACACTTTCAAGTCTCCTGAACCTGTGTGAGCACTTCGCTGGAGAATGAAAGTCTCGCCTGGAATGTAATTGGACACGTCTTACACACAAGTGTAAACAAGTATTATACTTGGCAAATTAACAAGAAAATCACATAAAGCATATAAGTGACTTTTTGCAAAACAGTGCAATGTAACATAGGTATGAAGCTAATATAGCGATATTGAGATATTGAGCGAATATATGAGAAATGACTCTCTTGTCAATGTCCAGCAAATTTACTTTAACTGAACAAAGTCTTCTTTTGTTAGGTAGTTTAAAATGTCCTTCGGAATGGTGCGATTTCTAGGTACCATCTAGGGATTTTAGATAGATGTATTATCACATCTATTTTGCTTTATTCTAATGCGTATTGATTTGGTTCTAAGGACTCGTTTCTTGCTTTCTTGTTTGGAAATATGGAAAACATTCAGAAACATTTGCAGGACTGGGGGAGATTGGTTAGATGTTCTGTGGGAGTGGATGGGATAGTGTGAGCAGAAGGAATTGGTCAGATGTTCTGTGGGAGCAGATATACAGATGGTTTGGGGGAATCAAGTTTTCCTGTAACAACACCCTGCCTGACAGGCTATCCGAAGATCCCTTGAGTGACATACAATTCCGTCCTTTATTGCCCCGTTCTGCCCTTTGAACTGGCTGTTTGGAGGAAAGACATTGGCCACAGAACAAATGAACTGATCATGATGATGGTTTGTGTACATGTTCAACGGAAATGTAATATTACTTGCGTTGTCATTCCATGCAAAATAATTCACCAGAGAAGCTGAGCTCAGGAATCTGGGTCTGGATGCCACATGCTTACTTCACTCGTTAAAATGATTTGTTGCCTTCGATATTTGTTCAATGACTGATCATGTATAAGGATTGTTGCAGCTTGGTAAAGAAACGTTCAGGCGTAATTCAGGCAACCAAAATCTGCAGAATGTCTGCCTGAAAGAAGCTCTACCAGGGATGTAGAAATGTTGTGAGCTCTGGGCAGACGTACACAAATACTCTATTGAGCTAATGCACAAGGCTGTCAAAAGTGCTGGAAAACTAGCAAAGTGAGCTAATAAGTGTGCTTGTTGTAATGCTTCCTGTCATCCATGCTCCACTGCATATGAAACCACACCTTGCAAGAGGAAAACATGATCAGCTGTAACTAAACGCAAGTAAACGTGGCTGAAATAGCAACAGAATGAACATAACTGTACGGCTCTATGATGGCATGCAAACCCAAACGGTACAGTAGAAATTGTAGTGGATTTGAAGACTGCTTTCATTCCTAGGGGTCAGCTATGGCACGCTGTAGTAAAACAGATGATAAAACCCTTGGAGATGATTGTCAATCCCTTCAATACTGCAATTACTGGGTCTCGGCGGTGACATGCACCTCTTCGTTAATGCTCGGATGCCTTGCACGGCTGGTTTGTATCCCTCATTAAGCTGTCGTTTCAGGCAAAGAGATGACCAGCATCAGAGAGAAAGCAGGTGTGCTCTGGCCATCGTTATCCTCTTGAACGGTTTCCAAAGCTGCATGTCTGGGCTGCTCCACCAGCTGGAGAACATTCTGCAAAACATCTCCTCTTGCTGCTGGTCAGGTTTGGGTCTGCATTGCTGTTGGTCCAAGGTCAGGACTCCTATAGTGTTGTGAGACCTGGATGATGCTGTAAACCCCAGCAATGGAGTTCCACAGGCCATGCATTCCTTGACCTTATAGGCTACTCTTTGTGTAGCCTTGTGATCAGGACTGACCATCAAACAAAATTCTGTACTCACTTGATATTCTGGTACATGTTACGGAAGATATGAATACAATATTTGGAATGAACAGATGTTAATACAGATACAGATATGAGTAGGAGGTGTACTATTTGTTTTTTTTTTTTTAGAAAGCTTTGCCAGAAAGGTTGACACGGCATCTGGTTGAGTTTAAAGCTGTGTAACGGCACAGGGATCCTGCTGTCCGCTACGTGAGCAGGAGGTTTTTTGTTTTCACGTCAGCACAAACAAATGGTCGGATATACGTAGAAGCTATTACCATGATTGTACAGCATTCATTCCTTCATCTTTAGTCACTGCCTGGTCATGTTTGTTTATATTTTGGGAACTAACACGCACTGAATTTGTTAGGAAGTACTGAATGAAGGTACAAACTAAAGCATTAACTGCACAAATGCGAAATGCAAAATATGTCTAGCCAATAAAAGAGGATTAAAAATCTAGTTGAGACCAATTATACATTCTGTGCACACAGTATGTGGATGATTTTTCCCAGTGTTTTCTAGTGTTTCCTGGGATAGGGTTAATTCGTTTAGGTACAGATAATTACATTTTGAGCAATAAAAAGATACAGGTCGTGGCATTGTGCTACATCTGTAGTATGTGTTGTGCTTGAAATTGAATATCCTTATTCACTTAATAAGGCTTTTCTTTATAATTATGAGTTGGATAAACATTCCTGACAAGTGCAAATAAGCTACACCGCAGAGCATGTCCAGGCCCAGCGCTAATGTCTGATCTTTTTCACTTAGAAATCTCAATGCCATTTCGGTTAAAGGACACTGAAGGCCACAAATGTGTGCGACATTTGTAAGTGCCTCATTTCAGGGCCCACAGGATGCTTTGATCCCCCGCTAATGAGCCACTATAACTTGGCAGACTCCAGCAAAATGCATATCTCATTAAGGCTTTAAAACACCTGAAGCCTTTGAAGGTGATGTAGCCGGGCAAGCCCTGCTCGTGCCTGTTTGTTTCTGGATTTGGTTAGGCGGGGAAAACCAAACAGCCCATGAAGCTTTGAATTCTGGAGGTTTTTGTTAATGTTCATGTAATACCACACAAGTAGCTTTGGAAATCTTTGGGTCCAAGCTTTTATGATACAAATCCAAATACTTCTAAGTTGCTTATGGTCAAATCAGATCTTAAAAATGCGACAGTTTGCTTGTGCATCTGTATAAGCAAAGTTGTGTGTAGTTGTTATGCAGGCAAATAATGCAAACCAATGTTATTAATCATTATAGCATGTATGTTAAGGAGAGTAGATGCATCTGCATGTATCAGATTTTTTTATAGATCTTGTACAAAGTTTTTTGTTACTTGCCACTACCAATACTGATACTCGATGAAATGAGTAACCTACTACCTACCATAAAATTAACATTTTATGTTTAATTTTGCTTGCTTTTATCGCTCCCTGGTTTAAGTAGTGGCCTTGAAACCACTATTAAACCTGCTAGACCCTATCTGTATAATGATTTTGTATGAATTGCATTAACTCCATATTAATGCCTATGAATTTAGAATGGAAGGTCATAAAAGCTCCTGTAGGTGTAAAGTGTAGGTGTCCAAATATGCCTGATGATTTCAGAAAAAACTGCTATAAATACAGCAGTATGAAAGTGAAACGCTTTAAAAAAATCCACCTAAGAAGATTCTGGACTTCCTAGATTATCTAAAGGTCAGATTTAAGATGTAAATCTACCCTTTACCTTATTTCCAACTAGTAAAATAACATGCATTTGCCAAAGCCATGTCTATAGCCTAACTGTGCTGGAATGGCAGTAAACCATAACTACTTACCTACTTGTATAAAAGATGCCCTAGTTCCTCCTCTTAATATTTTCACAGAGCAGTTTGATGTCCGTGATAGAGCACGGTGTTGGACAGATACCTCAGGCGAAATACTTCAATTTCATCACATATTTTTGCAATTATTATATGTCAACACAACCATACCACAAACATACTTTATTTTTGGTTTATTTATGCAGGCAGTCTATTTTTTATTGTTTTGTTCATTTCAGTCTAATGAATCACGGATTCACAGACTTTCCAGCATATTCCTTCCAGGACCTCTAGACTCAGATGCATACACAACATTTTATGAGGCTCTATGTGTTTCCTTGTCCAACACCATTGAGCTGCAGCAGCTGTGGGAGTTCAAAGATAGGAACTTTTCTGCATTTATAAATGAATCTTTCATTAAATTTGAATTAACTTACAATCTGAGTGAACTAAAATGAATAAAAGCTATAAATAGAGTTTTGCCTCTGAAGGAAAGCAGTTAAAAGGTCTGCCAATCCTGGCCTTCAGTGACTTTGTTTAAAAAAATATATTAAATAAATCAGGACGCATCTTCTAAGCATATACATCTTGCTGTATATGTCTACATGATGGCATTAATTTCAGTAAAAAGAAAGGATTGCAAAAGACAGCCCTCTTTGTCTCGGATGCTGATTCATCACTTGGACGCATCACAAGGGTTGTTTTAAAATATAACTTTTTGTTCAGTGGTGGTTGAAAAATAACTATTGAGCTTTATTCATAAAAATGAAATTTTACCTTTAAAGGGTGTAATCGGGGCTTGGGAAGGGAAACTGTAAGGCATTTTAGACATTTAAACCTCGGGTCCTAGCATTCATGGGGATATTACTTTGAAATGTAACACCTACATAAACATTGTTGCAGTCCAAATACATCCCTTCATGGCAACAGTATTCTCAAATGATTTGAGGAACCTGAAAAATAGTTCAAAGGGGTTGACTTGGCCTGCAAATTCTCCAGCAATCAATCCGATCATGCATCTGTGGGATGTGCTGGACAAACAAGTCTGGTCCATAGAGGCTCCAACTTGCAAATTACAGAAATTAAAGGATCTAATGTGATGGTGCTAGATACCACAGCACTTTCTGAGGTCTTGTAGAGTCCATGGCTCAAAGGATCAGAGCTGTTTTGGCAGAACAAGGAGGTCCTACACAATATGGCGCACAATTATGCCTAATATTGTGCATGTCCTCCTTATGCCACCAAAACAGCACCAAAACCTCAGTACTGATGTTAACCATTTTTGTCATGTATGTATGGGTTACCGGTTTCATCTAAGCATTGAGCAATTTTGAAGCTCTGCAGTGAATACGACACTAAACATCATTTTTGCTGTATTTTACTTTAATATTTTACAACGACAAAATTAATATTGCATATCCAGATATTCAAATATGCACCATTTTTGGCCTAATGTACCATAGCTACATCAGTTTTTCATTCCCTGGCTCCATTCAGGCTAATCTCACCCAAGGTTTTCTGAAGCACTTTGGCGTCCATTTTAACAAGCTCTTCAGTCCACACCAGCGGCGTCAGATGTGCATAAAACATGAGCCCTTTCCATCATGCTTGTTGTAATCTTGTTTTTTTGTGAGGAAGTGAGGCGTAAAACCCATAGACTTCCATTGAAATCTCTGTGAATAATGCTTTATAAGATATTTTATAAGCAAAGCAAACGAACAAGAAAATGCAACCCTGCCTTAAATAGGTCTTGATGTACCATTATGTACCATTTGCATAAAACATAGTCTAATTTATGTGGGTGTGTTAGTACCGAACCTATAAACTTAAATTACAATAGGACTTTTGGCCCTTTTGTTTTGTTGTGGAAGATTTGGCTTGGTGAAGTTTAGTCTGGGTTTTCCTGGAAGCTGAGATGGAGTTGACTGACTGGCTTATCTGTTTCACCTGGCGCCTAATATGTCTTTATTCTTGAATTATAAGGACTTTCTATTATCCTAATATCAACGCAGCAAGCCATTATTCAAAGAAATAAGTAAGAAGAAAGCTGATATTGAAGTCCTATTGCACAACACACACTATTAATGATCAAAGACAACAAACTGCTCTGTGAAAATATCAAGAGGAGGAACTACATCTTTTATACAATATAAACACCAGGATGTGCCAAGATTCAGGTATTATTACTGTTGTTATTGATCTTGTAACTTGAACCGCATGGTAGTTAAGATATTACACTCACATGGTCTTTGGTCACACATGACTTTGTACAGGTATGCAAGCCAAAGTTCATTGGATAAAACGCCCTTTGCAGTCTGCGTATGAACACATTTGATTGATGGAAGCTTGAGGACCATCATGCCCTGAAGGAACAGTTAGAAAGTTGACAGAACCTGTGCTACATATACAGTATTATTACACTTGTTTAGTACAGATCACATTCAGCACCCTGCAGACTCAGTCAGTAAATAAAGTGCCTATATTTCCTTTTTACTTCTGTTTTTATGCTTTATTTTAGGGGGGAAAGTCCCGTGATGACAACATTGTTTTTTTTCCCGGTAAAGATGAGCTAGACCTATCATCAAAATAAACATGTTGAGACGGTGTACATTCACAGAACAAAAGGATGAGGCGTATATGCTAGTAACTGCATTCTTGTCAGTGAGTCTGAAAGTGCAGCGGATGACTCAAAGCTCACGTTCATTCAAGTTTCGGTTCGGGTTGGGAAGGTGGGTCACCGCAATGTACGGTAGCAGCAGCTTTCGAAATGACTTTTGTGATCGCATTCTCATGACAACTTTCTACACTGCTCTTGATAAATGTCTTGATAGAACTCTGTAACAATCATAGTTCTGTATGTCCTTATAAATAACTGTCCTTATAACCAACCACCAGGTTGGTTTTATTTCTCTTATGCAAGTTGCCAATGCTTTTAAATTTTTTTTTTATTAATTAAAGTCAGGGTGACACGGTGGATCGTTGGGTAGCACCGTCGCCTTACAGCAAGAAGGTCCCAGGTTCGATCCCCGGGTGGGGCGGTCTGGGTCCTTTCTGTGTGGAGTCTGCAT
>JAOVYV010000017.1:19805464-19825411 GCA_025674545.1 Hassar affinis
ACAGGCATGCTGAGAAATGTCAGCTATGAGAAATGTCAAAATGTCAAAATGCAATACACACACTCACTGCTCACTACCACAAAGTGCCTCCCATGCTCCTCACACAAGCAGGCTGATTGCAGATTTAAGGCATGAATTCAAAGCTAAAAGAGCATGAAGAGATTATCATGATTCAAGCCCCGATTTCTTAATGACAAGCCGAACGATTAGCCCACAGAGTCACTCTGGGTAATGACGCCTGTTCTTCAATGTTCGAGAGTTTTAAATGTGTCTGAAGATCTCCAGTAGTCACTTTGATCATCACCATCAATCATCTCTATCTCGTCTCATCACCTGAGGTTAAAGTCATACGCTGCATTTAAACGATTCTCTTTCCACTCTTAGATTGGTGCTGAAATGATCAGTGGCTTTGTCCAGTCACTTCTCTCCTTTACTGGAAAATAGAAGCCTTTTTTTTTTTTTTTTTACTCAGACTTGTGGACCGCATTGCATATAGTCCCAGTTTCCTAGATATATCTTGTTCTATTTCCAGATCCTAGGTTAATAGTGTTAATCAATAGAATTGACAAAGCATTAGATTATGGCCCTTTAAGGGCTCACGGAAACGCTGACGTGGCCCCATGCAGAATTGGATTCTTACGTTTTCAAGGCTCAGCCATCCATTTCCATGAAAGTGGAAAACATGCATGCATGTTTCGACAGCTGTGCAAGCTTGTCCGACGCTCCTGAGTTCTGTACAGCTGACACGCCATGCTTCTTATAGCCTGTGTGAGACGCGTTATGTTGGAGAGGGGGCGTATTTGAGGGTTAGAAGGAAAGCGGATGGGACAGGCTGGGATTTGGACGAGGGGCGGGAGACAGGAATTGATTTGCTACGGGGCTGTAGTGTTTGGCTACGTATTCTCCTCGCTTCACACACGCACACCACAAAAGAGCTATTGTAGCTGTAAGGGCCATGGGCTTTGTATGATGAGGACCCCTATTGTCCCTGTGTGTGGGTGTAAGTGCAAGTTGGAGGAAGACACTCAAGGTCTCCCCCAAAGTCTATGAGCTCTGCAAGTAATTGCTTTAGCGTTGATATTTTGTATTGTGTTATCTTTCCAACATACTCTTTCTGCTTTTCTTTATGTTCTTGGATGGCATTAGACAGAGATTAGGGTGATGATCTTGAGCTTGGATTTTTGATTTTTGCCATTTTTTTTTAAAAGGAACTCTCCATTACTGATAATTCACCATCTTTACCATCAATAAGAGTCATGCTTACTGATGATTACTGTGATGACTGTGAATAGTACCACATAGATACCATAAACCAACCATGGCTGTGGATCTTCTTCCTTGGACAGCCTTAGCACTGCCATTGCTGAGAACAGTTTTGTACTCAAGCCTCCATCATTGCACATTTAATAACTTCAGTCTGATGTAATAGACTTTAAGTTAAAACTATAATGAATTCGGAGATGACTCTGATGTTCGAGTTGTTCCAAGTCAAGTTCCTGTTTACACAGTTGCACTTTTTGACTACTTCCAGTTATACAAGAAAATGTATTTATAATCGCATTATCTGTCACCTAGTGTCAGTCCCTTTGAACCTGCTGCTTCTCGAGGTTTATTCGTGTCGTCTCTGGGAGTTTTTTCTTGCTGCCGTTGCCTCTGGCTTGCTCATGAGGGATAAATTTATACATTTATGAATTTTTACGAAGAACCTGGGTATGTTTGTAAAGCTGCTTTGTGACGAGGTCTGTTGACCATGTTAGTTGAGGCAAAGACAAGGCAAGACCAGGATTACATGAGACGGAGTCAAAAACGGTTTGAGTCAAGTTAAGACTGAGTCCAGACTTAGTTCTGTGGTTAAAATACAAATGATGAGCGTGGATGCATTGCGCACAGAGCATGTGGAGATGGGTATTGGCAGGCATGCAGCTGTATACCAGGCGACCAGTGTCGATCCTCAATCTAGATGCATTTTTTCTTAATCAGTCATTTACATTTATGGCATTTGGCAGACACCCTTATCCAGAGTGATTTAAATTTATCTCATTTATACAGCTGAGCAGTTGAGGGTTAAGGGCTTTACTCAAGGGCCCAACAGTGGTGGGAATTGAACTCACGACCTTTAGATCAGTAATCCAATGTCTTAAGCACTGCACCAGTTTAGTGTTGAAGGAGTGGTTATTTGAGTAAACAACATATGCACTTGATCGAGACCAATTAGAATAATCTGAGAGACCAAAGACCAAGACCAAGACCAAGACAACTTTTCACACTCTCTCTTTCTCTCTTTCTCTCTTTCTCTGGGAGGAAGAAGTCTGTGAGGGAGTGTGTCGTGGGTGGTCAGGTCAGAAATATTTTAAAGCATTTGGTTCTGAATTGGTTCCAATGTTGTGGGTATTATACAGGAGTGCAGCTATTCCTGAATGTTTGATATGGGTGCCAGATAAAATCTTAATTCCCCAGTTTGCAGGTTCAGTTCAAAGTGTGGAAAAGACACCAGCCCATATTTATGAAATCTCATATTAGATCTGCTGATGTGAGATCCTCTTTGTTCACATGACACCGTCAGAACGAGCACGTCAGAGCCCATCTTTCATTAATAATCCTAAAGTAAGATGATGATAAGTATGGGACTTGTGTCCCACTGCGGTGAGTGAAATGAGAAAAATGTCCTGGTAATATTGGAAGACGTTTGAAACGTATCATTTATGTATTGAATGTATCTTTTGCTAGGAAACCGACAGGAAAACAGTGGCGTTTTATTTGGAAAAGCTGAAAAAATAATTCATAAAACCTTGACTGAGGAAGGAAAATCTATAAAAAGCAAAAAGTACAAATAGAAAAAAATTCAAAATTGCAACGATAACGATAAAACAACAGAAAAATGTTAGTCATAAACCATATCATATTTGAAGATATTTTTATGATGCATCACAATACATAGGTTTACATAGTTTTTTTATCTATCTAGTTTTTTACAGAGTTTTTTTATCTGATTTCAGTGATTTCATTGATTTTAATATTTTACTGTTTTAACGTTTCTTCAGCATTTGTAATTATTATTTAAAAACACAAACTATTATAAAAAGACATCCTAATAATTGATCACAATATAAGTATTATATTAGTATTTCTCCCAGCACATTTTCCCCACATAATCAGTTCTTTTAGTAAATCCTACTTCTACTGTAGGTCTTACTTGCGTAGGATACATTTCAGAGCATTCTTACTCATCCTTTCTCCCGTTTTGTGTTGCAGAGTTTGTGCATAACTGCACCGCTATGGGCTGTCAGGACAGCTGTGCGATCACCCCCTCTGGACCCAAGTGTTACTGCGGGAGCGGCTTTGAAGTCGGAGAGGACGGCAAGACGTGCAGAGGTGAGCAGGGTTCCAGGTGTTCGCCTAACAGCCTAATTCACTTTTAACTAGCAACAAAAGATGTGAAGATTATTTATTGGTATTTATTGAAAGCCATTTTTATTTATATTTTCTTTTCTTATTCCTTAATTGTTTGCTTGCATGTGGCCACACCCACTTAATTTCATAATGGATTTTAAGGCCCGCCTACGTAAATACATACAGTATATATGTGTTTTTTTTAAGGAATAGATAATGACATAAAAACCTGGTGGCTGCTTTGCTAATTTGTGATTTTTAAGATGGTAAAATATACCAAGCATGTTCTCTCTTGCTCCCAGTTCACTTTGGACAGTTTTGCTAATTTTCATATTTTAAGGTTGGTATCCATAGGATTCTTTTAGATGTTTTGATCGATTCATAACCTCTGCAGTGTTGTTGTGTAGATTGCTATATAATCTTTGTGTGTTATGTAACTTCCTGTATGTTCTCTGTGACAGATTTTAACGAGTGTGCAGTGTATGGTACATGCAGTCAGACCTGCACTAATACAGAAGGCTCCTACACCTGCAGCTGCGTAGAGGGCTACCTGCCTCAGCCGGACAACCGCTCTTGCAAGGCCAAAAATGGTACAGGCACCAAAAGCTTTAACGCCACACAACTTCTTTAAGTACTCTATGTTGATCCGTGATCACAGAGGCGTGATATTACTTTTCACTGTATATCTATACTGATTCCAGACCGCGTGGACCGTCCCCCGTACCTCCTCATTGCCAACTCGCAGAACATCCAGGCCACTTCTCTGAATGGTGCCAACCCCATCTCTATAAGCACGCGCAAGACCACAGCTATGGACTTTATCTATGCTGAGGAAACCGTGTGCTGGATCCACGTAGGTGATGCACCGAGTGCCACCATGCTCAAATGTGCCAAGTTCCCTAACGCCAAGGGCTTCACCGAGGAGAGAACTATTAACATCTCCCTGAGCCTGCATCGTAAGTATTTGTTTTGCTGATCAGTATGTTTGAAGGAGCTTTAAAGGAGCAGGTTGCCATATATAGAGCTCTCTAGTACCTGGGAGGTATATTACAGTTGCAGTGAAAATACTGGCAAGCCATTGCCATTCCCCCAACTGACCTCACCTCCTCTGTGTAAAATACACATTGGTTGGCCCAGAGGTGGGTAGCTGTGTTTTTTTTGGGGGTGAAGCTAATTCATGGGCCAGGAAATATGGAAAAAAAAGCTTGGACCTACAAAGTTAATAAAATCCAATGCGTGCTGTATTGCAAAGCACGGAATTGTTCATTTTTTAAGTCTTATCTTTTTTTTGTTATACACGGAATATGTTAAATTCCTTGTGCTGTTGGTTGAGGCCATCCCACAGTGGCCAAACCTATGTTTGTCATGTGCATGTGCTCATATCCAACAGCTTAGACTAAGTATTATAACAAAATAGGATGCACTACAACCAACATGGGTTTGAATTTGATGGCAGATCATCCTCCAAGATACTCCTCCAGGCCCTTTCTTTCAACTCTCAAACTTCCTGTGTTGTCTTGAGTGCATAAAGGCTTCACAAACTTGAATGGGTCCTTGTAGCCCAAGCTTGTTCTTACTTCTTCCTTCTTCATCTGATCAAGCATAAGTACCCTAATACCTTCTCTCTGTTTCTTATCTGTTCATTTCTTATTGCTTATTCAGATGCCTCCTCTGTCATATTAGCCTGTCTGTTTCAGCCTCTCCTCTTGATCTTGCTTTTCCTTCCTAGCTTTCTGACAAACTGCGTATGTTTCCATGCCATAATTATAGATGACCTTACCCACTCACCTCAGTTCTGCGGTACCATACAAACTGAACATCACTGATGCAACTCCATTCCTTGACTTCAGAAGTCCCTGGCCACCAAACCTTAGGTTTCTGTACATCACATGTTTCCTTCCTAGTTTGCTTGATTTGTCCCTGGCATTCAGTAGTTGCTTTTCAACAATTCTGTGCCAGTGCACCAGGTCCTCCTTCTGTTGCTGAAATCCTGTGGCCTTTGGTGCTCAACCCGCCCCTGCACTGCAACCAGCTGGCTTGAGCTACTTCTTAATAAGTAGTGCTCAGTGCATTGCCCCTGTACTCCTTCATCCAGGCATTTTTTTTCCATCCGTGGTGGATCCCCAAGCCTTTCAGTCACGTTTCCTTCCTCCAAGCACATATGCATACCTGAAGAGCTTTCCCCTTACCCCCAACCTGGTCGTGTCAATGCTTGTCCCCTTTCTCATACTGGAAACCATGCCAAAGTCTGAACCCGTATACTTATTTCTCATCTCCAAAACTATGAACTGCAACTTTAAAGGTGCATTAGGTAGGAATGTTTAAACTAGCTCTCAAACAGTTACGCAGGTGACCTTTGAATGATTATTTTTTTTATCCACTTAAGCCCACCTCACATTCCTGCCCATTTTAATGAAAGCTTTGCCCCCAGGATCTAGGGTGTCTATAAAATGACAAACTGGAGCCCCATCCAAACACAAACAAGCATTCCAGACAGGAAGTCAGCCTTCCGAATCAAAACTTGATTCGGCTTTCTCAGTTAGTTAATACACATGCTAATTGTTTACCGCATGAGTAAATGCTTTAAACACTTAATTTTCAGCATGTTTCCCAGTTTCTTTTTACATGTAAGAAATAAAAAATCATGACTGACCACCTCTACATATTTCTTAAAAATGGGCTATAAGGATTATAAGGATTCATACTAATGAGGCTTGGTGCTGTTTTTAAAAAATCATCTACAGTTCCATGATACAGTAATGAGGACACAGGTTCAAGACCTTTCTCATCTAGCATTAGCAGAGTGTTAAATCATCTGTTAGACCTAAGACTGCAGGTTATCAGATTTGGCTAACATATATAAACAGAATCAGATGCTGTACGCTGATAAAGTTAGTCTGTAAGGGTCATGGCATGCTTTCAAGACTCTTACCAGGTTTGTTCTGTAGGCTTCAGTGCATTTTCAACACGGATTACAAACCATGTTTTTCACACTTCAGCACACTTAAACCGATTAAACCGAACCCTAAGCAGGACGTCTCCTTGCTAGGGGAGGTTGGGTGGGTCAGGGGTATTATGAAAGTGCTCAGCCAAGCAGGTCTGTTCTCCGTACAGTGAAAGAAAAAAAAAAAAAGTCACATGCTGACACGGTGCTAAATCATAGTGGCCTGCATGCAGCATTCTGCTGCTGTTGCGTCTTCTTTGTGTTTCTAGAAGCAACACACCCACATAATCTTGTATTTGCTCTCCAAACCAATGTGCAGGCTTACGCTCCGTTCTGAGCCGTTATTACAACATTGCTTTGCACGTGTTATGATGGTCTTACAGTCCGTTTTCTATATAAGGTTCATATTTCCCTGGGTGTTCCTGAGTGTTGTCCAAAAAGCAGATTGACTCTGGATCCAATGCAGGAAAGATGAATGAAAGTATCAATAAATAACGTCTAATCGCAGTGATAGCGGAGCATGATCTTTTTCAGGGTAGTAGAGCATCTATAACTGGAGGGGTTTGTGGATCACCGCCTTTTATACACAAATGCCAAATGCTAAGAAATGCAGAAAGAAACCAGAGAGTCATGCTGAGGTAATCTAGGAGTACATTCAGTCCCTAAATACTGCATTTACAGCATTCCCATCAGCATGCCTGGATTCAGTCAGCTCCCATTCAGAACTGGAGAGGAAGAATATCTGACACATGTTCAGAACCAAGTGGCTGTCTTGACTCTTAACCTATAGCAAGGGTATTCCATCCATAAGGTTCTGTTACATAGAGTTCTTTACCTACAGTGGTCTAGGTAAGCAAGTGTCTGAAGAATCATCTAATTTGATGCTTTACCATTAATAATTACTTCATAGCTATAAATAACAAAAATCAGCTGAAGTGGTTTTCATTTCATAGTGGCAGTCCATCCATTTTTTATACAAGCCATATCTTCTATGTCTGGGAACTGTTACTTTCATAGATTCACATCTGGACTACAATATGGACTTTCAAAAAAGGCTCACACTGGTCCATATTTACATTTTTACATTTATGGCATTTAGCAGACGCTCTTATCCAGAGCGACTTACAAGAGTGCTTAGTCATCAACTTGGATTATCCAATGCTAAGGCTGGTAGACCTGAAATATCTTTTCATTGTGACCCACCGATGGATGATTTCCAGTTTACTGAATTCTGAGCTGTTTTTTATTTATTTTCTTTTTGGTTTAAAACCTTCTTCATCACGTTCTGGATGCTTGCGTGATTTCTGGCTTGATTAGACCAGCCAGCACTTCCATGACTCAGCCTCCCAAGCTTTGCAAAGCTTCAGCTGTCTACCACATCGCACAAGAATGCAGATCAATGAGAAAAGTCTACGTCTAGCTTCGGGGGTTTTGGAATGTCTTCGAGGTCCCGCCAGTCTCAGCTAAGCCCATTTTAAGCCTAAAGCTGCAGATCCACTGACGCTCCTCAGCTGTGTTTCTGGAGCGCGTTTGAGAGGCTTTGACGTTCCACTCTCCTTTAGAGGACATCTCTCCGGAGACATGAGGAGGCAGATGCAAGGGCTTTGGACAAATTAATTTGTTTTAATGAACCACTGAGGTGTGACTTTTGAAAATACACCAGCTCTGTGGTGGCTCATTCTTGAACCAGATGTTGCTGATTACTGCGGTATGCTGAGCATAGCATAATGCATGATTCACAGCATAGATATGGAAAGAATTTTATTTGGCTGTTTAACACCAGATGCTGTGAATCATATACCTTGTGAGATTTTAATTGGGAGATGAATTGCCTACTTTGTGAGACTGTAGCAGATGTTTGGTTATACTAAAGGAATTCCAGACATGAACCTCTGCTCCGACTCTTAACTGGGGCCATAAATCCCCAACCTCGGCTCCTCAGTTTACATTACACTGTTAAAGCAGATGTTACTACAGTGAGACGCATCGTGACTCCATGAACTCAGGTTCACAAAAAAGCAGTGGCGTGGGGTTATTTGCCTGGAAACGGACAAATGTGTACTATAGAAAGCTTGGCCATTACAGAAATCAGCCTGAAGGTGCAGAATGGAAAGGCTGAAAGGAAGTGCAGTTGTCTAGCCAGAGCTCTCCAATTTTACATGGAGGAGGGGATTTATAATGGCATCATGCTGAGCAGATGAGAGGTCCAGATGTGCCCTCGTGACCAGGCTCATCTGTGAAAATAAACATGACAAAAGAGCAGGCCAGCAGACACAAACTAGAGATGTCCATTAAAAGTGAGCGCATTGCACCATGACAGATTGATGTTTTGTAGGAACCACTGGTCAAAGTCATGCTTGAGTGTCGGGTCTTTCCATTTTAACACGAGGCTTCATTGTCCCCAGATGTAGAAGGCATCTCCCATTGATTTGTGAATATTCTTTTTTTTTTTTTTTTTTTTTTTAACACCGCTTGGTGTTTTCTTTTTTCTTTTTACAAGGTGTTAGGTAAATGTAGCTAGTCATATCATGAGTCTACTTACCAGAACGCTTATGGCACATTGTCTAGCTTTCCCAGCTGTAAGAAGAAGCCCATGCGTGTAGTTTATCTATCAACCCCCTGTTGGATTCCTGTGTCATCCTTCAGGATAGCAGGCTAAATTTGGTTTCTTGCAGGGAGGAATGCAGAGGAATGGGAAATCACTGTCTGTTTTTAAAATGGAAATCTGGCTGTTAAAGTAAAAGTGCTCTGGATATACATTTATTCATTTGTGACACATGAACTGCATATAATATTCCTTTGGAGAGGCATGCCTTTTCTCTGAATCACCGCTTAAGTCAGTTTTGTCTCTTAGCCGAGGAACTGGATTTGTCATCAGCGGTATGCACATTATCATTTTTTTAGGTAGCCCCATGTGAACCATAGCCCTGGTAGATGCCAGGTTTCTAGGCTAGTGTCCGTTATCTGATGCCTCTGTGTGTCTGAGAATCTGTTTAAGTGGTGTGGGATTAAAGAACCGTTCATTCATGGAGCAGTGGGCAGCGTGTCTCTGGCCGAACACACTCGAGTCTTTATTTCCTTTCGTGTGGCTCATGTCCTCACTGCTACCCCCACCAACCTCTCTGTGTTATTGATACCATTTATCTTTTAAGAACCTTTCCCAACTGCTGCTTTGGACTGTGTCTTTTACACTCCTGTTACACTCTGTCATTGCCACTTGGCTAGCTTTGGTTCAGTGAATGGTAATTTGGAAATTACAAGTTCATCATTACAAGATAGACAATCAGTTCATTGCCCACATTCACCGCTTTTGTCCAGTGCTCCCTCCTCAGAGGCCTCCAGTCCCTTCACCAGCTTTGTGCTTTTCCTGTTAGCCCCTGAGTGATCACAGATGTTCTTGCAGTACTTGCTGTTTCACAACAGCTTCCCCATCTTCCACTTTGTGTGGCCAAAGGGCCAGGATTAAATGAGAAATGTGTGTAGGCTTGTCCATTCTCAGGGGAAAATCAGGACATTTTACTAAAGCCTTGAAACCCATTGAGGTTGAAGTTCTCAATAAAAGATTAATTGTGCAACTTTTCCAGGAAAATAAAATGTGAGACTGTTTCTTTCAAGTAGCTGTGGGGGAGCAGCACATGGAGAGAAGACTTAAGTGGAGACACAGGAGGTGGTTGTGAATATATCTCAACACTTCTCTGTTTTGCTGGAATCAAACGGAGGATAAAGTAGGAAGGCAAAACATGCAAGTCTGCACAAGGAAGTCTGGCTGGGTAGCTTTGAGAAGGTCTTTTTTCTGAATTTGATGATTGTACAGATGGTTGTGTGTTGCAGACAGTCATCTCAAACTGCTTACTCCACTCAAGAGAAGGCTACTCAAACATTTTCACTTTTTTGTACTTCTCAGAGAAAATATAACTGTTCTTGCTTCTACCAGACTGCAAGCAATTTGAGACAGTGAACTCTCGTACTTCGCGTGATGTCCTGACTCATCCATTGCTGCTCTCTGATTTGGGGTTGTTTGTTACTGCCTCTGGACCAGACCTGTCTGTTTATTGGAGATTCTTCCAACATATGACTGCTTGACCTCATTACTGAAAAGTTCTGAAAAAATCCAGCCTAAACACCCTAAATTGTAATTAATGGTCTTAAGCCACTTAAGCTCGGTGCATAGTAGAGTATTTTCTAATATTAACCAATATTAAGCATGCAAGACCACAGACATCACAGATTTAACCAATTTTTATTATTTTAATTGTAAGAGCTTATGGACCAGATGATTCAGTCCAGCCTCAGGGATCACACACTTGCTGTTTGTTCTAAGCAATTTTACAGCAGCAGTTTTAAGGATCTCACAGAGACTTGCGTGACTAAACGTGACTTAAGAGCAAAACAAACTTTGCAAAGTTGTTGTCGTCAGCTGGTTGCAATTGCGCATGGTATGTTTTGCACCAAAAAAAACCAAAATATCCAAAAATAAATAAATAAAATACTGTGGATGAGGTTGTGGCTGAGAAGACGGCATCAGCATGGCTTATACATTTTGCAGCATGAGTAAAAGAACGGGGCTAGTGCAAGCTATTGCTACAATCTAATTCTATTTTTTTTATTAATTATTTATTTTATTTTTATTAAATAAACCTAGAATCAGGGTACGCCCCGTGTGATTGTAATAATCTTCCTACTATGCAACTTTCCAGGTCTTTTGCATCGTCCATGCAAACGATATTCTTTCTGGAGCCATGCACTCTAAAGCCTATTTTGGCACTGCTAACTCTATCACTCTCTAATCCATATCCCTAGAGTAAATTATACAAGACATCTGTGAAGAATTGTAGTTTAGGGGCCATGATTGGAACTTTGCAATAGGAAGAGTAAGTATGCGAGGCATCTTTGGAGAACTGTAGTTTTGGGGCTTTGAGTTGAATAATGTGAAGGGAAGAGCGTATCAAGCCTCTTTCAAAAGGAACCACACTGACGGCTGTTAAAGCAGCAGGCAGCTTGGACCACACTGGGGCCTGCCCCACACAGCTGGGATCTGGAGGGACCCCCACAGAAAGGCCTCGATTGTCCCAGTGAGAGAGTCACAGAGAGAAATACACACTACAGACTTTATTGGTGTTTTAGAGCACTTCCCAGAACTGGGGATAGCATGGTCTTTGTGGTCTTTGTTGATCATGTTTGGATCACATATAAGGTCCCGTTCACAGACACATGATCGGGAATACAAAACTAACTATAGCGATTGTAAGCCTGGTCTAAATCTGATGCTGTATTGTTCATACTTTTGACTCTGCTGCCATTCTATTTGTGTGTATGCATCTGACTGCCACGTATAGAGTGAATAATAGTCTTGTGACAGTGAGTCAGTGTTTGGCACATGTACTCACAGACTCATGCTGACACAGAACACACACACACGTACACGGTCATGCATGCATACTCGGTAATTAACAAAATGAGCTCAGGAAAAAAATCGAACCCCAGCTTCTTTGCTTTGTAGTAAGATAATTACTGTAACTCTGCTCTTTTGTCTATACTTAGATGGAAAGACGCAGGGGAATCTGGCATTAGCATGAGGCAATGAGTGTATGCATCCACGTTAAGGGTTAATGGTATTCCATGACTTAACTCTGGGCATAGGACAATGTTTCTGGTCACCGGTAACACACAGCATGCTTTTCTCATCATATCTCACAGATATGCACATGCCCTTGCTTTCTCATCTTCTTGCTAGCAGATTATTGGATGTTGTGAAATTAAGAGTGTGCTGATGTCTATAAGAACGGAACCAGCAAGCTTGTCCTCAAGCCACTTTATTTATCACATAATTATTTATTCCTTTGTGTCTTACCTATAATCAGGATAAAACTTCCCAGAAGCACAGGATGATAACAGTTTATACCCAAGACTCATCATTGCTTCAATAACTAATCTCCCCACAATACTGTAAGAACTGCTGCTGTAATCATAAAGACTGGTCCTGTGCTCATCCTGGAAACTTATTATGCCAATAATAAGGTTCCAGGTTCTATAACAGTATACTGATATATAGTCGCACTCTCTGGTGCCACCCAGTAGACAATGGGTTTCCTTTTGAGTCTAGTCCAGCTCAAGGTTTCATTCTCATGTGGTCACGTGGATGTTTTTTGTTGCCACCATGTCGTATGTCCTGTGTATTAGGGATCTAAATCTACATCCAGATTTCTGTAAAGCTGCTTTGTGCTGATGATGATGTCTATTTTTAGGAGTTCTATATGATACAGGCATATACTATATAAAAATGAAACCACATTCTTTGCTTCTTCTTCTAGATGTGGAACAGATGGCCATTGATTGGCTGACAGGAAACTTCTACTTTGTCGATGACGTAGACGAACGTATCTTCGTGTGCACCAAAGATGGTGCCACTTGTGTCATCTTGCTGGACCTGGAGCTTTACAACCCCAAAGGCATTGTTCTGGACCCAACCATGGGGTAAGTCTCTATTCGACCATCTATCAGGCTTTTAGTGCTACACTGTTTGGCGATTTTGAATTATGACCTGAATCCCTTTTGAACAGGAAAATCACCAAACATGCAGGCCTCATGTACTCAAAGATTGGAGTAGGGCTTCACATGCGTCTAGCTCTTGTGTTATATATTATAAACTTAAGTTGGTTGCATTGCCTGCTGGTCACATTTACACACACTCTACATTCGTAGGATTGATGCACTTTTGATAGTTATGATATCATGACTTCCTTTTCTTCTAGTATCACTTCCCTTTCAAAGCCATCTGTTTCTTTTAAAATGTACAAAAACATCATGGTCAGCAATAAGATGGTAAAAGGTTCTGATGTACAAAGGTATCTGTGACGCAGGCAGATGTTTCCAAACCCAAATTAAAGACAAATAAGTGTTTGTTCAGCATTGACGCTCTTAACCGTAAGTAGATGAGTGTAGAGATTTGGTCTGATCAGATGTCGTCCCAAATGAATTACAGTTTGAAGCAGATTCAGTTTTAAAAAAAAAAATATCTGACAGCCAATGAAAACATGAGACTTAACAACATCTCCTCAATAATTTGCTTTGTGCACCACTTCATTAAATTATCAATTCACTTGGTGTTTAAGGTAATAAATCCACTTGGCACTGAATTCAAATTAAGTAATAATTTAAACAGCTATTCCGTGCGCTGGTCTAGCCAAAGCATTGATTTTAGATGTCTAAAAGGTGCAACAGAAAAGTGTTCGCCCTATAAACAGGATATCATGAGTTCAAATGGCAGTGAGAATAAAACTACCCATCCTTTCTTTATGAGAGGGATGGAATTACTTTCTCCACCCGTGTCAATCATGGACACACTGTGGGTGACATATTGAGTGTCATATATATGCAGTGCCTTGCTTTTCCACATTTTATCACATTACACCCACAAACTTCACTGTATTTTATTGGGATTTTATGTGATAGACCAACACAAAGTAGCAAGTAATTGTGAAGTGAAAAGAAAACGATGCATAGTTTTCAAATTCTTTAATAAATAAAAATCTGGAAAGTGTGGCGTGCATTTGTATTCAGCCCCCTGTACTCTGATATCCCTCAATAAAATCCAGTGTGACCAATCTCCTTTAGAAGTCACTTAATTAGTAAATAGACTCCACCTGTGTGTAATTTAATCTCAGTATAACTACAGCTGCTCTGTGAAGGCCTCAGAGGTTTGTTAGAGAACATTAGTGAACAAACAGCATCATGAAAACCAAGGAACACACCAGACAGGTCAGGGATAAATTTGTGGTGAAGTGTAAAGCAGGGTTAGGTTATAAATCTATCAGTGGTGTACTCCACAAACTTGGCCTTTATGGAACAGTGGAAAGTAGAAAGCCACAATTTGCCACAAGCCATGTAGGGGACACAGCAAACATGTGGAAGAAGGTGCTCTGTTCAGATGAGACCAAATTTGAACTTTTTGGCCTAAATGCAAAACACTATATGTGACAGAAAACTAACACCTCACATCACCCTGAACACACCATCCGCACTGTGAAACATGGTGGTGGCAGCATCATGCTGTGGGGATGCATTTCTTCAGGGACAGGGACAGGGAAGCTGGTCAGAGTTGATGGGAAAATGGATGGAGCCAAATACAGGGCAATCCTGCAGGAAAACCTGTTAGAGGCTACAAAAGACTTGAGAATGGGGCGGAGGTTCACCTTCCAGCAGGACAACGACCCTAAACATACAGCCAGAGCTGCAATGGAATGGTTTAGATCAAAGAATGTTCATCTTTTAGAATGGCCCAGTCAGAGCCCAGACCTAAATCCCAGTGAGAAAACTGTGGCAAAACTTGAAAATTGCTGTTCACAGAGGCTCTCCATACAATCTGACTGAGCTTGAGCTTTTTCGCAAAGATGAATGGACAAAAATTTCAGCCTGTAGATGTGCAAAGCTATTAGAAATATACCCCAAAAGACTTGCAGCTGTAATTGCAGTGAAAGGTGGTTCTACAAAGTATGGAATCGGGGGGGTGAACACACATGCATACCACACTTTTCAGATTTTTATTTATTAAAGATTTTGAAAACTATGTATCATTTTCTTGTATCCGTTTTTGTGGAAAACCTTCACGTCTGCAGCAACCTGAGGTTTCCTTTCTACTTTTCTTTTCCTCGTCTGCAGGAAGATGTTCTTCACTGACTACGGGCAGATCCCCAAGGTGGAGCGCTGTGACATGGACGGGCAGAACCGCACCAAGCTGGTGGACAGCAAGATCGTCTTCCCTCACGGCATCACGCTGGACCTGGTCAACAGGCTGGTGTACTGGGCCGACGCTTACCTGGACTACATTGAAGTGGTGGACTACGACGGCAAGAACCGTCACACCATCATTCAGGGCCTGCTGGTGAGTGGATATCGGGGGATGTTTCTGTTGTAGAGACACACGAGACAGCAGATTAATTAATACTGTGCCTACACCTACATCAAAACCTTTTCTCCTGTGTTAGAAATAAATGCTGCAGGTATTGCTTATTTCTAATTAAGATGGGCGTCTTGGATTAAATTAATATAAAGAAATGTGCCTACAGCAGCGTTTATACTCTGAGTAATTTGCACAATACATATTCACACGGTTGTGCATTGATGGTCTAAAGTCAGATGCTCTCTGTCACACATGCACACACACAGCCAGCCACTTCCCATAGCCTTAAATCCTGGAATTACAGTCATAGTGTTATATGATACCCTGCTGTTTCTAGTTCAATCAGTCAGAAAAAGGCAAGCTGTGCATAATGTTTTGTGTATCTTAACAAATTTCTTTTCCTGTTTAGGGATTTAACTAGAACTAGAATTGGGACATTGTGGTAAACGTCATTGCTGTAGCTGCTGATAATGAACCTGCTGAATAAGCCTCGAGTCATGCAGCTGCTAATCCTGGTTACTTCTACGGTTGCAGATTTGGTTTTACGGCTTTTGTGCCTAATCAGATCTGATGCACAGATGTCTCGAATAAGATTCTTCCCATTATAGTGGTCTTTTCAGAGATGCAGATTTATATTTATATTTAACTGAACAGTCAGTAAAAGTGCCCTTAGACTTCCATTAGTCAGTTGTGAGCATGTTGGATTTCAATTTCTGCTCCTTTTCTCTGTGTAGGGAAATAAATGAACATTTATATATGTACACCCTCTCAAGGAAGCATTTTCCCCCCTTTGATGTACAGCTCTATTAGTCCATTATCAGGCATCCTAACAGATTTATTCTGGAAATATTACCTTTAACCGGTGCCAAATGTTACATAATGTTGTTTTAAAAACATTGTTATGCATCATAGCTTTTGACATTTTACGAAGATGTTGCCAAAGATTTCCGAACGAGCGTGCAAGCCAAAAACATTACTGCTATAATCCATAAACCTCTGTGCTGCCCGGACAAAACTGCCGCACGGTTCACTGGCATCTACATTCATTCATCGGACAGATCCTTTCTACTGAGTTTGTAAAGTTTTATTTGTTTATCGTGTCTTTTATACCTTCAGATTGAACACCTGTACAGTCTGACGGTGTTTGAGAACTACCTGTATGCCACCAACTCAGACAACGGTAACATCCAGCCCAAGACCAGCGTCATCCGTGTCAACCGCTTCAACAGCTCCGACTTCCAGGTGGTGACGCGGGTGGATAAAGGTGGAGCCCTGCACGTGTACCACCAGAGACGCCAGCCCGCAGGTACAGCACATTGAATTAAACCCTTACTACTATAAGCAGGTCAAAGCTTCACTTCCAGGAGCCTGTATTTCCAGAGAGTAATTAAGCAGCGACTTAGGCTCAATTACTCTGTAGTGTTCCCTGGTGAAACCTTTTTTTTTTTTCAATCTCAGGGCTAGCACAGGTTTCAGGAAGCAAGTCACAAGTTCAGAGTGCATTCTGGTTGAGTTGAATAAGTTGCAAATTTGATAAAGAAACCTCACCTAAACATGTTTGTCTGTGTCTCCACTGCAGTGCGCAGTCACGCCTGTGCTCCTGATCAGTTCGGCAAACCCGGAGGCTGTTCCGATATCTGCCTGCTAGCCAACAGCCACAAGATCCGCACCTGCCGCTGCCGCTCCGGATTCAGCCTGGGCAGTGACGGCAAGTCCTGCAAGAGTGAGTGCACGCTTCTCTACTTCTCTCATAATAATAATCGGCTCGAGAAGATTGCAGCGTTGTACTGCAGCACTTAAAATTCTTAAACCTGATTGGTCAGAAGCGTTGAGTATAGTCCTGGCTGCAAGGGAATGCACAGATTTATATTAATTCACTCACTCTACTAAATTCATTTCTACAGTATTTATTTATTAGGGGTATAACGTCATGTTTTGCACAGTGATTACGTTCATAAAAGGAACGGTTAGTATTTCACACTCGTTAGTGAGTGTGGGCGGGACGTTAGTATCTTTAATTCATACATAAATGTTTTTGGACTGTGGGAGGAAACCGATGCCCCCGGAGGAAACCCAAGAACACATAGGCAGAGTGTGTAAACTCCACACAGAATGGACCCAGGCCGTCCTCCCTGGGAATCGAACCCGGAATCTTACAGCGTTACCCACTGTGACACCGTGCTGCCCCATTTCTGCAGTAACTGATTGTCGGATTGGTCGTGTTTATTTATTGCATGCACACAAAGGTATTCACAAGTGTGTAGCAGTGAAACTGTGCGTGAGAGAGAGCACTTCAGTTCAGACTCGCATGCACTTCTCTTCTCACTTGCTTCAGTTAAAATAAAAGAGCCATGGGAGATTAACGTCAAAAAAAGATTCTTGCGATTTATTTTAAAAGCATTGGAACAATTTGTGTAGAAATAAAAAATACAATAAGTTAAATGTACATTTTCTTGTAATTCTTATACGTCCTGTGTGTCTTATAAGGCTGTGTGCAAGGAAAACGCATTAAAGACAATAAAAACACATTAAGGTGAAAAGATTCGATCATTATTGTGAATACCAGAATGTAAGTTTGCCACATGCCTGCCTTCTGTACCTTATAGGTGCTCCTCAGGATGGTGGAGTGTGTTGCTGTGTTTAACCATTCTGACCATACCATGCTTTTCTACATCCTCAGAACCAGAGCACGAGCTCTTCCTTGTGTACGGTAAAGGTCGGCCCGGGGTCATTCGAGGCATGGACCTGCATGCTCGCGTATATGACGAGCACATAATTCCTATCGAGAACCTGAACAACCCCAGAGCTTTGGACTTCCACGCCGAGACAGAGTTCATCTACTTCAGCGATGCCACCACGTACACCATCGGGAGGCAGAAAATCGACGGCACCGAGAGGGACATCATCGTGAAGAGCGGTGGGATTTTTTTTTCCAGTAATCTGGACTGTACAGAATGATAGTTGACTATATTATAGGACATTCAAAACGGTCTGGATATCCTTTATGAAGTTCAGCATTTTGAGAAGTTATTTCTGTTCTATTATATGTATAATGTATGGAGAGGAATTTGTGCCAAAATTTGAAATGCAGTGCAGACAATGTATGGTTTTTCCATAGTGACATGCAGAATATGTGATAAAATTAGAAGCAAAACCGCTATTCCGTTGTTTTTCATATCACGTGAGCTCTTTACTGGAAAACAATACACAAGGATTTGCATTTTCAAAAAGGATCACAATGGAATACAATACACCTCGAAATGCAATCAAGGTACAACTGTATTGCTTTCCAACGTGAGGTACTTCAAACATAAACGCCTCACCGAAATGCTATAAACGCGAGATTGCGTTTAAACACTGACCTGAGGAAAACGTGCCAAAATGGAAAGTAAAAGAGGCATTACATCGATATAATGGTGCTTGATCTCTTAACAGAAAAACAATGTGTGTGGATTTGCTTTTATAGAATGAAATGCAAAATTCATGTCAGAATTGAACGGAAAGCACCTTAAAACACAATCAGCTCAACTGCATTGTGTTCCTCTGTGTGGTTCTGTGAACATGGCAAAACAAAACACATGATTTATTCATCAAGGAGCAGTGTGGTGTGCTGCAGTGAAATGTAATCACTGTCCAGTCAGAATCCTCTACAGAATTTGGGGCGTGGCTGAGAAACCTGTCAGAAGAAATCTCTCATAGCTGTACCTTAAGATGTTAAGAGATCGACTTTTCTGATGGCTGTCTTCAATTTGGCACGGATTCCCCTCCCTAATAATGCTAGTAGCCTTTCTGCCTCACTTTGGGATATTAACAGTCAGTAATGTTATATCGGCTTGTTATTCTGTCACTCGCACCCTGTAGGAATCCACACCGTCGAGGGCATAGCAGTGGACTGGATGGGTCAGAATCTGTACTGGACAGATGATGGACCAGAGAAGACGATCAGTGTGGCCAAGCTGGAGAAAGCCTCCCAGACACGGAAAACTCTCCTTGAGGGCAAGATGACCCACCCTCGAGCCATAGTGGTGGACCCTGCACATGGGTAAGAGTGACTTATTTATATACTTGTTTTATACTTGTGTACATGAAGCTGCTTGTACAATATAATACAAAACAAAGTATTCTGTAGTGCAGTGATCTGTCTATATGTGGAAAAACGAGGGGGCATAAGCAAGCTATTGTTTTACATATAGATGTGTCTGAAGGGAGTAGAAGGTAGAAAAGCTTCATACTCCATTTAGAACTGCTTCATTAGTGCAGATAAATGCGTCAAACTGCATGTCACCCGTCACCCAGCAGCCATAGACAAATCCCATTTCCAACTTCAAGTGAGTTTCTTTGGCCACAATGTTAATACGCAACAAATGTGCAAAACGATACATCTGTGTATCATATTACACTATTTAGTTCATACCAGTTCTTAAAATGCTCTCTGAATTGAAATGGTTTTCAATGGCTTTCCCGAGCTGAGAGCTTACAGCACAGAAGCTCGTGTCCGTCAGCAGAGCCCTGCTTAGTTCCCTGAGGGCGCTGTGTCTAGAGCAGCATCTGGGAGGAGTTACAAAAGTCAGTCAGTCAGTCATTTTCTGTACCGCTTATTCCCAGCCACAGGGTCACGGGGGAGCCGGTGCCCAGCTGGCAACTCTGAGCGCAAGGGCAGGAATCAACCCTAGACAGGGCGCTAATCCATCGTAGGGCTCATACACACACACAT
>JAOVYV010000017.1:19841775-19856050 GCA_025674545.1 Hassar affinis
TCTATCTCTCATTCGCTCTCTCTCTCTCGTACTCTCTCTCTCATACGCTCTCTCTCGTACTCTCTCTCTCTCGTACTCTCTCTCTCTCGTACTCTCTCTCTCTCTCTCTCGTACTCTCTCTCATGCTCACTATCTCTCTCTCTCTCCCTCCCCCCATCACATTCTCCTCGTCTCTTTCTGTCTGCCTGTCTTATCTACCTACAGTAAATATAAATCCTCTACACACCCCTGCTGTTAAAAATCAAAGGGATTTGCGATATAAAAAAATAAAACCAAGATAAATAATGTCAGATCCTTTTCCACTAATCTATCTATCAGTGTCTGGGTGTCTCTTCCACTCACTTTCTTTTCTTTCTGTTTTCTTCCTTTTTTTTAATTCTTTATTATAACTCCTAGAAGTGAATGTTATGAGAAGAATGTCAGTGAGTGAAACGTTCATAACGCATCACTACCCGTTTATGTGTGGCGTCTAACGTCGTCCTGTTTTCTTATTTCCCCGTGAACAGAGTCTCGCCAGTTCTTACTCTACGCCCGTCAGATCGAGATTAGGGGAGTGGACGTCGATAATCCGTATTACAACTACATCATCTCCTTCACCGTGCCTGTGATTGATAACGTAACAGCAGTGGATTATGATGCCCAGGAGCAGCGCATCTACTGGTCCGATGTTCGCACACAGATGATTAAACGAGCCTTCATTAACGGGACGGGCGTGGAGACTGTGGTGTCGGCCGGTACGACTCCAGCCTCTGGTCATTTCTGCTTTTCTTTAATCGTGACTAATGGAATGTCACTCATTTGAAATCA
Organism: Hassar affinis; assembly: GCA_025674545.1. Lineage (NCBI taxonomy): Eukaryota > Metazoa > Chordata > Actinopteri > Siluriformes > Doradidae > Hassar > Hassar affinis. The sequence goes on from JAOVYV010000017.1 coordinate 19,842,583, forward strand.
CTTGCATTGCTGTTTTAGATATACCTAATGCTCAAGGCTTGGCCGTAGACTGGGTGTCCAGGAACCTGTTCTGGACCAGCTATGATACGAGCAAGAAGCAGATCAACGTCGCCCGTCTGGATGGCTCTTTTAAGAACTCGGTCATCCACGGACTGGACAAACCACACTGCCTGGTGGTACATCCCATGCTTGGGTTAGTGCAAGCTTTTTCTTTTCAGTCTGTTACATGCAGACGTCTGAGTCCGTACCTGCAACAGGTATGAAGCTCAGTTCTAAAGATTTCTAGTTGCAGCATATATACACACACACGATGGTGATGATGATGATGATTATTATTATTATTATTATTATTATTATTATTATTGCCTTTTTCCTCAATTTCCCTCCTCTAAATTTGGTCACAGCCAAACATCCCACCCATCAGGATTTCTCCCATATAGCTACCAGTCAGGGAGGGCGAAGGCTATCTCCATGCTCTAAGACACATGATATCAACCACCACCACATCTTTCTGAGCTGCTGTTCATGAAACATCAGGGAGTAGTGTAACACACTCGGAGGAAAGTGCTCCCACCCTCTTCTGTATGCATGAGCTCACAGACGCCCACGATTAGTTAGCTTCGCTGTGATTAATATGGGATTTGGATTCGGACTCCAGACAATAGGGCAAACGCTTTTCTGTCGCACCACTCGGAAGCCAGAATTAGCAAAGATGATTGATTTTGGTGGTGCTTTTTTTTTTTTTGGTAAATGAATGTACATCTAGTTTCATTTAACACAGAGGAAGATGTGATTTTGAATAGGGCTTTCAAGTGCTGCTGTAAACCGATCCCAAATTTGAAGAGACTGTGCACCACAGGATTAGCTGTACAAATATTTATCTGCTGTTAAGTCTCTGCATGAATTCTTTAAGCTTTTTTTCTTCCAACACCCTGTCATTAATTTGTCTGCCAGACAAAAGATAATCTCAAGAACGGCTCTTAAAACTCTTGATACGTCAATAAATTTGGGCGGCATCATGGTGGCTCGGTGGGTAGCGCTGTTGCCTTACAGCAAGAAGGTCCTGGGTTCGATCCCCAGGTTAGAGCGGTCTGGGTCCTTTCTGTGCGGAGTCTGCATGTCCTCCTCGTGTCCGCATGGGTTTACTCCGGGTTCTCCGGTTTCCTCCCACAGTCCAAAGACATGCACGTTAAGTGGATTGGATGTACAAAAAATTAATCCTGTAATCCTGGTGTGAGTGTGTTTAACGGCTGTGTGTCTGCCATCCAGTGGTGGATGGTGCTCTGTCCTGGGTGTTGTCCTTCCTCCCTTCCCTTCCCATTCAGTCCCTCAGGTTTTGAGTACGCTGTGGGCAATTGGCTGCTTCTTCTCACCGGTGTGATTGGTGTTGAAGCTGTATGTTGAGTGTGTCCTTGGGTTTGAGAAAGGCGTTATATAAATGAACTTTAATTCATTTATTCATAAATTGCAAGGTTTTAGAGAAACACATAGTGAGACTGCTTAAATGTTACAGCTGGACTTTATGTAAAACGTAGTTCATGTATAGATGAGGCTTTCCTGTTAAAGCCAAAAGAGTGCTGGACAAATAAACATTTTAAGGTTCTGCGTCATGCTATATTTGCCTGGAAGCTCATTAACTGAAAAGCAACTACCATAATTTGACTTGTGTTGTGTTGTGCATTAACACAAACTGTGAAATGAAATAAAGACTTGAATCCGTGTGAGAGGTGACTTTATGTAGCGATACGCTTTAGTCCTTCTTGATGATGTTTCTGCTGATCAAGCCTCATGTTTGTGCCCTTGAAAAAAAGGCAAATTGTTTTTGGCTTACGTAAAAATTCAGGAACCAGTACCACTGCGGTTCCACAACGCTGGGGTGTTTTGGTATATTTACCAGTTTAAGCATGCTACATTTAAACAAACGTATCAAATGCAGTGTTGAGAATCTCAACCTGAATATGTGATCTTCTTGCTCCAGGCACCCAGGGAAGTGATTTGTTTAAATGTTTCTGTTCTTTGTAATGTGGAAAAAGACCCAAATCCCATGGTTGAAAGAGTAACATCCATCTTTAACTTGTCCTGTGCTCACGCTGGTTTTGTTGAAACTGGCATTGTTTGAAAATGGGATTTAAAAGGAGCAGATGCCTGGGCCATATGCTTCAGCTGTCTCCAAAGAAAACAAGTGGCTGAAATGAAGTGGGAACCTTTGAAGGAAAGGATGAAGGGACGGGATGAGGCTGTTTGTTTGTGAAGAAAGGGAGTCTGGACCTTTGAAGTTGCAAAGCAAAGGAGGGAGAGTTTTACTGCTCAGTTTTTTTTGTTGGGGTTTTCTAAGGGTGGTCATAGTGTTGAGGCTTACAGTTTGTAAATTACGTTCATGACGGCTTTGTATGCCGCAGTTTTCAGGAGCCTGGCTTTACCAACGGTGCCACATGTATTACAGCTGTGAAGTATTACAAACGTACATGTTTTTGCATTACGCTTAAAGTAAGGAAGACATTACACAGCAGTCATGTACAGCATGGAATGTAGTAAGGACATGGTGAATCACAATTAGCCCTCTGTTTTAGTTCAGCAAGATTGCTTGTGTTACAGTAAGAGTGTATGCATGTTTTCTTGTAACTGCCTTTAGTCCATTAGATTTGTCCATGAACTGCCAGAAAGATTTGTTTTATTATCAAGGGCTTGAATAACTCAAATCTCCTTACAGAATATGAAACACATTGAGGCTCTGGAAACCTCTGTAAAATAAGTAATGAACAGCAGTTGCAGTTTAGCTTGCAAGATGGCTTACATACTTAATTCTGCAAATGATTGTTCTCCAGAAAGCTCTACTGGACAGATGGGGACAATATCAGTATGGCCAACACAGACGGCAGCAACCGCTCCTTACTCTTCACCAATCAGAAAGGCCCTGTGGGTGAGTAATCAAAACACGTCAAAACACGTCTTTTTTCCCTTCAAAGCACCTATTCTATCTATTAATAAATAAAAAATGTCTTTAGGTTTGGGTGTGTGTAGTTCCTAGATTCTTGTCTTTCTACTATTTTCTAATCATGCTGCTATGATGCTTGTACAGGTACGATTCCATGATGGAATCCATGATTGAATCGTCTTTCCGGTATTTGTATCTATAGAGTGAAGTTTATATTACATCAAAGATGCCTTTTCTAATCCATTTCTAATGGATGTAGACTTGGCTCGGAGGAGGGGTCATCATGTGGTGCACAAATTTCTCAGTGTTTCAAACCTTATCCACGACACTCTCCAGCTGGTGGATCAGCAGTGGTGGCCAAATCACTGCCCCTCTCCTCCAGGCTTCCAGCTAGTGTCCTCCTTGTTAAGCCAGAGCCGACAGGACATTCTTTCTGCCACTTCTTTCAACCTTTTAACAACTGTTTTCTTCTTGTGACCTCAAAGGACGCTTGGTTGAATAGGGTGATTTATCTTCCCTTAGCAGGCAACGTGGCAGTGTCTGGTTTCAGAGTTGTGGACAGTACCATCTATGGTACCTGGAGTATTCTCCCCAGGTTGACCTTCATTTCTTATCCATTTGTCTTCTGATACGTGGTCATGGGTTTCCAGTGATATCTCTGGGCTCAACAGAATGTTCTGCCTGGTTGATTACTTTATTGGCAGCCCACTTTCACCCAGATCTCATTCTTATATCTGCTTTCATGATGGGTTGCTCTCGGAGGTCGCTATATGTCCAGGAAAGGCACTTGGCAGCAATGAACTCCTCCACAACTGAAAACAAGGGCAGCTGGAGCTACTCAGACCTTATGTGAAGCCATATAGATTTAAAACTCTGGGGTATTCCCAGCCATTTATGAAGGTGTTGCTCCTCATATGTCATACAAGTCTTTGAAGCAGGCCATGTTGGTACTTATAAACACTTATATTTCCGAGGCACAGATTTGTCAATCTTCTTCAGCCATGCTTCAGCTTGTTGTTCTATCGTCATAACCTCTTTCCAAGCCATTTGGGTTCTTTTTCTGATCACTTCACCTTTAACAAGTAGCTTGATTTCTTGGGCTTGAAGGTCATCTTTGCCCAAGTGGTTATGCAGTAGAGTTCTGCTAGGAACCATCTTGCTTGCATATTGGTTGACATTTGTTACAACAAGGTCATGCATGAATCCTGTGATTGCCTTCTGTCAACTCCAGCAGCAATCTTTGGTTCTCCTTACACTTTGCTGGCTGCTGAAATTATTAGTTTCATTCCCATGATGAACATGGGAGAGATGGTACAATGGGCTGGCATTCTCAATGGGCTGCCACATTTTGTAAACCTGGCAGATTGGAATTGTAGCTTGATGTCTCTGAAAAAGCTGGTGATCAGGCCTGTGGTATGGGATGCCATAGTGGTCCATAGCAATTGTATGGATCTGTATGCATTAGCACAGTCAAGCCTGACAACTGTAAAATTGCCCTTCTCCTTTGCTTCTCATATACAGTAAGTTGTCTGAGAACCCCCACTTGTTCCAAGCACCCAGAGAAACCTTCAGTAGCCTTAGAATAGACGTATCAATATATCCAATCTGGGTCATACATGCACTCTTTCTTTTGGCGAGTACAGAGAAGATCTTGCCCTTCACATTTACCATGGAGATGGAACTGGCTGCCCTGAAACAGGCTGAAATTATCTGTGTGGAGCCTAGTTCTTTGGGCACAGAACATCCATGTGCTCTTCTCCAGCTTGTCCATGGACCAAATTCCCTGTAAAAGCTTCCAGTGTCTTCAGAGGGGCTTGGGCCATTTCTTTTATACTTTGTGTGGTGTTCCAAATAGAACCTGGTGATAAAAGATGATGAGTGCTTGACAACATCTTGACCCTCTCTTCATAGCAGATGGAAGTTCTGTGCTGAGGAATGTTGTTGGTTGGGTCAGTGGTACCAAAATTGTGGTTTTCCACTAGGGCATCATTTCTTGATGGGTCACTGAAGGTTTTCTCAACAAAAACCTTCACCTCCTTTTTAAAGCTTGATAGAGTCCCATACTTTGCCACCTGTAGAACTTCGAAAGCAGAATGGGTCTTTTATAACTGGGCTCATGTAACTTCCTTCTTTGTGTGCCTTTATTTTAACCCCTCAACTTTTTATGCTCTGATCAGATGTTTTCAGGGACTGGCTGACAGCTCTTTTATTCCTTCTGTTTGGTCAGTACTGGCCACGTTGAACTGCTTGTTCAGGGTTTTGATCTGCTTCCCATGTTGTTTGATCTTCCTTTCTCTTCTATTTGGCTGCTTTTCTGGTCTGGCTTTGTGCGCTTTCCTTGGCATTGTTCCCAAGGTTTCTTTTGCCAAGTTGTAGGCAATGGCTGTCAGTGAATCAACCTTTCTTTCTTTTTTTCCTGCTTGAACCACTTCAAGCACTTCATTCTAGCCTGGACCACTCCTTTGCATCACTCATCTTGGGCTACTTGATTACTTCCTTCATTGCCCGGGGTGGAATTTGGTGGATAGCATTGAAGGTTTCCTGTGTGTATTCTTGGGGGAATACAAGCACCATAAGATCTTTAGAACTGTGGAGTTCCTCCCTACAATGCGCATACATCTCTCCTTACTGTCCACACTGGGACCAACTGTATTGTGTCTTGAGCTCTTTTGCATTTTTTCCAGATCTTTGCTCAGTGATATTTGACTTGCTATGTTAGCCTGGTCAAGGTTGTTGTTCAAGTCTTCTCTGTATCTGTGCAACTATCATTGCTGTTGACTCTGTCCTGGGAATTGTGTTCTGTCTTTTCCTGGAAGTCAGTGGTTTGCCAGAGTTTAAGTTTATTTTACATCAAAATATAGACTGGTGAGGAAATGACTGTTTATAGCTGCTATAACACAAGTGTTATTTATTGTTATTTATTTATTACAACTGTGTTATTTATGGGGAATGCAACTAATCCCTACTCTTGGTTGGTCTGTACCAGGGCTGTCTATTGACTTTGATGAAGAGAAGCTTTACTGGATCAGTTCAGGCAACAGCACAATAAATCGCTGCAAGCTGGATGGCACAGGCCTGGAGATCATTCAAGGTGTAAAGGGCAAGCTCACCAGAGCCACCTCTCTCGCCATTATGGGTGACTACTTCTTTTTGACTTTGTTCTTTCAGGTTCTTTCTGGTGCTACAAAATCAAAACGACATCTCATGAATGAAATGTACGGGTGTTCTCTGTCTTTCCAGGGGACAAGCTGTGGTGGGCAGACCAGGGCACAGACCAGGTAGGCACATGCGACAAGAAGGATGGAGGCAACTGGAAAGTTCTGAGGAATGGCACGTCTCCAGTGATGCATATGAAGATCTACAATGAGACAGTCCAACAGCAAGGTGATTTTGCATCTTGGTTTTAGGTTTTCTGAATTTGGGTTGGGACAGAATAAAACATACAGTCAAGTCCTTGTATGTTTCAAAGCAGGATGGCTTTAAAAGATGCTTTTAGCATGAGAATAAAGGTCTCTGGTGTAGCTGCTAATTAATATCTATTTTTTAAGTATTGCTTGGTGCCCCTACTCCTGCATTCTCCAGAACCAGCATACTGTAAATCCACAGTATCATGTTATCAGTTAATATAAATGCTACCAAGACAGATAACAGATGGTGTGGAACCACCCTGTCCATGGATGTCTGTTAGTTTTCTGGTAAAGTTGTTTTTTCTTTCTGCAGGTAAGGATTTTCTTCTTAGTACCCATAGATCACTATATCACTTTTCTTGATTAACATCTATACTGGTATGAATAATATTAACAGTATAACTCTTCTGCATTTCCTTATGTTGATGACTTGGTAGACGTGCCGTCCACTTTCATAGAAACACTGGTACATTTATGCAACACTTGCATTCATGAAACACCTGCTCGTTCATGCAAACAGGGTCCCCAGAACTGTATGGTTGCAGTGAACCTGTGCCCACTTTAGCCTCAGATTCCAGTTCTTGGCAGACTGGAGAGGAACCTGATGTGGTCTTCTGGTGTTGTTCCTGTTCAGCCCCAAGATTTGATGTGTTCCACTGATCATGGTTGCAAAAAGTGGTCATTTATTAAAGTTGGCCATTGTTCTGCTCTCTCATCAATGTGACCTTTCAATCTGTGTCTCCTTCAACTGAAGCTCTTGACCTGTATCTGAATGCGTTTATACATTGCACTGGCATCATCTGATTGGCTGATCGGATAATTGCAAGTTTAACGGTGACCAAGTACTGTTATATAATAATTTCTGTCATTTCCATGCAGGATCCATTTCCAGTATAGTGAGGGTTTTGTTAATAATGGCTTTTTGGCAAACCTGGGATTTGAAATCAAAACCCTACTCGTCACATCCACACACATTAACTCCTGATGTATCTGGCTGTGCCCAGTTTAAATCCACTATTATTTTGTGTTGAAGGTACAAACCTGTGCACTAAGAACAACGGGGACTGTTCTCAGCTTTGCTTGCCCACCTCACCCACCAGCAGAGCCTGCATGTGCACAGCAGGCTACAACCTGAAGAGCGGGCAGCAGTCCTGTGAAGGTAGGGTCTCTCACTGTCAGATGCCATATTGTATAGCAAAGGCCACATTTGTCAGATGGTTGTAGTACAGTGGATTATCATTTAAGTCTGTAATCAGACACTGCTGAAATGCACCACATTCAGAGTGGAATTTTATTATGATGTATAGAATAAAGTAACATATTACATTTCAGGAAGCCTGAACTACCTTGTGTTAAATAGTGAGCCTACAATGTGTCCCTAGTGGACTAAATCCTGTCTTGGTGTGTTTGTGGGTAGGTATGGGATCTTTCTTGCTGTACTCAGTGCATGAGGGCATCCGTGGAATTCCTCTGGACCCAGGCGACAAATCCGATGCCCTTGTGCCAGTGTCGGGAACCTCTCTGGCAGTGGGCATCGACTTTCATGCCGGTGAGTGCAAACATCTCATTTATTCTGAAGTGGGACTGGAGTTAATTTACTTGTACTGAGAGCCACAATGTCAAGCATGTAAAAATAAAGCATTTCCAGCATGTTGTTCTGAATAGCTTGAGCACATTTACATTTATGGCATTTAGCAGACGCTCTTATCCAGAGCGACTTACAAGAGCGCTTAGTCATTAACTTGGAGTATCTACTGCTAAGGCTGGTAGACCTGACTTCAAGCTACTTTGAGCTATGATACTGCTAGAATTTTAGCCATAAAATTCTACCTATTCTACCTATAAAACCCAAGAACCCTGTTAATGCTGTTGGTGCTGTGTGTTGTGCGTTTGTGTAGAAAACGACACCATCTACTGGGTGGACATGGGGCTTAGCACCATCAGCCGAGCCAAACGAGACCAGACATGGAGAGAAGATGTTGTTACTAATGGCATTGGGCGTGTGGAGGGCATTGCTGTTGACTGGATCGCAGGTTAGAAAGATGTTTCACACACTCTCATAGATGTATATAGTATATCAGTTGGCTTGCAAGCTTTTGTCTGCTTTTTCAGTCTGTCTTTAAGTTGCACACCTACATATGCACAGATATAGACTAGGTCACACATATTGAATAGGTGCTCTGCTTCATAGCATTGCAGTATTATCACAGTAAGTTATCACACAGTTTGTGGGATATTAGAAATCTGCCAAAAACAGCATTCTCCTATTTTCTCCCACTACTTAAAAATGGCAGAAGATTAGTTGCATAGGTGTTTTCTAACACCTCCTGGGAACCCTGCCATTTTCGTACATCTCTCTCTTCTCACACACGGGACTACACATTATTTCTCTGTGCCAGATTTTGACAGTGCTTTATACTCTTTGCTGAAATTGCAGTAGCATTAAAGCTTGGCATATGGAGCCGTCCATGATTGTTTGCTTTGCTTGGTGGTGCTTTATTACATTGTGCAGGGAACATCTACTGGACAGACCAAGGCTTCGACATGATTGAGGTGGCTAGACTCAATGGCTCCTTCCGCTACGTAGTCATCTCGCACGGTCTGGACAAACCCCGCGCCATCGCCGTCCATCCAGAGAAAGGGTGAGTGTATCCGTGTCTGAGTGCATTGAGAATTCTGTAATCCACAACCAGCGTTTGTATGCAGCAATGGAGCATTATTAATGTTGAAATGTTTACACTGCAATAATGATTAGAGTCGGTACACTGCCTAGCGATAAAACTGCTCCGCTGAATGTTGTCTTACCAGTGTTAAATGTGATAGATAAACCCTTTCTTGTATCTAAGGTATCTCTTCTGGACCGAGTGGGGTCAGTACCCACGCATTGAGAGGTCTCGACTGGACGGTTCAGAAAGAGTTGTCCTGGTCAATGTCAGTATCAGCTGGCCCAATGGCATCTCCATTGATTATGAGGTTTGTGCACAATTACAGCACAACTGAAAATAACAAGCAACATATCATATCACATAGTCTGAGACAGAAATATGCCATAAAACTGAGCTGAGCTGCTTCCTTTAAAAGATCCATCCTTCCTCCTCCAAACTAGGAGAATATATTAGTATTCTGCACATTTGTTTCCAGGCCATGATTTCCTAGGACTTTTGAAAAAATCTTTTTTGGGCAATTACAAATCATAATGATTTTTAAATCATGTAAAAATAAGATAAGAAAATAATATCCTGAACCTTTTTGTCACATAATACTGTGTCGATATTACTCATACTGTTAATATGTTAATAAGTAATATTAGTGATATGTCGCTTTAGCTAATATTGGCATGTGTGTAAATTTAGGAAGGCCTGCTCTATTGGTGTGACGCTCGTACAGACAAAATTGAGCGCATTAATCTGGAGACAGGCGGGAACCGGGAGCTGGTTCTGGCAGTTCATAACATGGATATGTTTGCTGTGTCTGTGTTTGAGAACTACATCTACTGGAGTGACAGGTACATTTGTGTTGTCCAATATTATTAAAACATCTCAAATATTACAAGCACTGAAATGAACAAACTCTTTTGTGTTTAATCCAGAACACATGCAAATGGCTCTATTAAGAGAGGAAATAAGAACAATGCCACTGACATGGTGTATCTAAGAAAAGGCATTGGTGTGCAGCTCAAGGATATTAAAGTCTTCAACCGAGCCAGGCAGCAAGGTAAAGCCATATAATAACGAGTAAAATGTATACAAGGCAAGTAATGAGTAATTGGTTGCATGTAATGATGCACTTGTTTAATGGTACGTTCATTTTCAACAATATTTAGAGTTTAGATTTCCTTCAAGCCTCTAACATGGTTTCATGGTTTCATGACTTGCTCTGCCTTACAGGCGCCAACGTCTGTAAGGACAAAAACGGTGGCTGTGAGCAACTGTGTCTGTACCGTGGCAACGGAGCGCGCACCTGCGCCTGTGCCCACGGCATGCTGGCCGAAGACGGACGCACCTGCCGCGACTATGACGGCTACCTTCTATACTCGGAACGCACCATACTAAAGAGTATTCACCTGTCGGATGAAACCAACCTCAATGCACCCATTAAGCCTTTCGAGGACCTAGATCACATGAGAAATGTCATTGCTCTCACCTTCGACCACCGAGGTGGTGGCGGCAAAGGAGCTAACCGCATCTTCTATAGTGACATCCACTTCGGGAACATTCAGCAGATCAGCGACGATGGCTCAGGGCGCAAGACCATAGTTGAAAGTAAGTGCAGGATTTGGTCTCTGTCTTAGAAATGTCGTAGGGCCTGTCCACACTTATACAGATATATTTGTAACCATAGTTTGTATCCCTCTTAAAAAAAAACCCTATTCACACATGTTTTTGGAAATATCCCCACAGCAATTTAAATCCTGATAGGCAACACCTCAAAAATAACATGTAGAGCTGTGCAATGAGCAATAAAAAAGATATAAAAGCAGAAAAAGCACTTGTGGTCTGATGATGAAGGTGGAACTAAAGATTTAAGGTTATCTAAAATTTCATTTCAAAGTTCAAAATGATTCTTAGACATGTGGCATATGTGTGAATGGCATGTTCTCCTTGTTACCTTCTCCATGGTCCTGCTTGGCATAGCCCATCACATTATTTAATCCTCACACGGTTGCCAGTCAGGACAGAATATGCAGCACTAAATGCACTAAGCAGTATTGTTAATTGGACTGTAAACACTGACGATAGGTGGTTGTGTGCAGTGAGGTTTCCATAGAGTAAAGCAGTTAATTATATGCCAGGAAGCAAACAGACATAAACGTCATTATTAACCTAGAGTCTCTATATAAAGGAAAAAAAGATTGTCAGTGATTATAAAGATATTAAAACACCACTCATTCCTGGATAAATAGAATGATGGTTTCCTGTTCAAAAAACCTGCAAGATTCTTTAAATCCTAATCACAGATCGACATTTCAGCATCGGTGTCTTTTGCTTCCATTATGGAGGTGGGGTTTCCAGCTGTGTAGGGTTAAAGGGCTGTACAACGTCACTGCTTCTATGTGGACAAGACATGAACCAGCACACCACCATACAGTCCCCACACCGCGCCTTGCCCTGCAGCTCCCGGCGGAACTTCCGTGACACAAAAGCATACAACAGTGGGTTGACCATGGACGATGACGTGGCCATTAACCGTGCCAGCAGTGCTAGAGAGCGAAGCGTGTTTGTACTGTTGACACTCTTACCGATTCGGCAGAACATAACTATGTAGGAAGGAAGCCAGCAGGCTGTGAATACAACAACGAGCAAGGCTGTGGTTTGGGTCACCTGCTTCTGGTAGCGCTGCAGGTGCAGAGCATGCCCCTGCATACTAGTCCTGCGCAGGAAACGGTAGAGTTTAGCGTACATGAGGATGATGACCAGGAGAGGCAGCATGAAGCTGAACAAGAAGAGGGCGGTGCTGTAGACCACCTGACTGATGTCATTGAGGAAGGCAAAGCAGTATGTTGCGGCATATGTGCCCACGTTGCGGAAGGCGAATTGTGGAGCAGCCAACGCCATAGCCGGAGCCCAAAGCAGAACTGCTGTGACTTGAAGCCAGCACTTCATCCTGATGCGGTATGCCCAGGTTGGATGTACGACTGTCAGATAGCGTGTTATTGCTAGCGCAGCTAGGGTGAAGGCACTAACGCTGTTACAGGTCACTCCCAGGAAGCTGATAGCTTTGCATAGGAAGCTTCCAAACGGCCATGTGCCCAGTGCAATTGCAGCTGTGTGGAAAGGTAAAGAGAGTAGCAACAGCATGTCTGAGGTGCTCAAGGCCAGGAGAAGTGTATCAGTCCCATGAAAAGCCCGAAAAGCAGTCTTCCGTCTCCTTCTTAACAAGATGAAGATTACCAGGGAGTGGCCCAGCAGTCCTATCACTATGATGACTGCATCTACTATAGGCACTAGAGCTTGCTGTATATCCCAGTTCATCTTTGGTACCCAGATATGGCTGCCATTCAGCGTCTTTCTCCTCCTTCCATGATGTCCCAGAGTAATCCTTTGCTTCGAATGTGTTCTCCAGGTCTGATAACGCTGGCTGTGTGGGACTGTGCAGTGACATGATGTAACTGAGGTTGCCACTCCTCCCACCACTTGAGCTGAGCTGCTCGAGATTACGCCTTTTTAAAGTCTTATCAACACCCTCACTGTCCATGCTCCTACACCCACCCACACACACTGCAGCAATAACTCGCGCTTCAACATGAGCATGATGACTCTCTTCATTTATGAGCAATTAGCAGCTGAGAGATGGGCCTGCCTTTTCGGGGCACATGCACTCAGCGTTAGCTCACTTGAATCTCGAAGGCCACTTTGCCTCTCTGATATTTAAAAGAGATATGAGCTATTTTGTGCTCTTTGTTTTTTGCTTGGGAAGGGAGAGTGTTAGATTTGCAAGCAGGACCTGTTATGATTGACAAAGTCCCCAAACGAACAATTCAGAGCACCAATGCAGAATGTTTTTTTAATGTCCTTTTCGAGTTGTTAAATGTGGAATGGTGATGTCGCCGATCAGTGATATCCAGAAACAACTCTGCATACTGCTAGTGCTGATTGTTAGCTGGTATTGATTTTGTGCAACCAGTCGACCTTCAGTCAGAACACGGCTTTCCAAGGCCGAGCCAGGCTTCTGCTTGGTTATGGTGAGAACGATCGATCTTCCTCCATCATGACGGTCATCTGTGTTGTCGATATAAAGCCTCTTCAGGACTGTTATTTCTAATCTGTGCACTAGAATTCCAGAACATAGTTGAAAAAGGTCTATAGGTATAATAGTGTGCTGCTTCTCAAAGAAAAAGAAAATATCTGGAATTAAACAACGCCATTGTAGCAGTCTTGTTAGGCAGGGTATCGCTGTTTCTGATGTTTTTTGTGTGGACTGGTCTGGCACAGGTGACTACTAACCATACCCACGTTTAACGCCCACATTGTCCTTTACTGGGGATGCAACAAATGATCAACACTAACTAATTAACTAAGATTTGATTTATACCAAAAGAGTTGACAACAGGGCGACACGGTGGCTCGGTGGGTAGCACCATCGCCTCACAGCAAGAAGGTCCCGGGTTCGATCCCCGGGTGGGGCG
>JAOVYV010000017.1:19884214-19895563 GCA_025674545.1 Hassar affinis
TGGGAGAGTGTGTGGGAGAGTGTGTGGGAGAGTGTGTGGGAGAGTGTGTGGGAGTGTGTGTGTGAGTGTGTGTGTGTGTGTGTGTGTGTGTGTGAGAGTGTGTGTGTGAGTGTGTGTGGGAGAGAGAGCGGGAGAGAGAGCGGGAGAGAGAGAGAGACATTATCACTGATCGCTGCAATGTTCTGTCTCTACACAGATGCGTTATCTGTGATCATCCCAGTGCTGCTGCTGCTGTTACTGGCACTGCTGCTGGTTGGTGCCATCTTGTGGTATAAGAAGAGAATGCGTGGGTGAGTAGCAGCTCTGTCAGTAACCATACAGAGATGAGGAGAAAGGCCTCTGTCTCTCTCTCACATACTCAGTCACCCACAAAATGTCTTGCCTGTACAGCCTTTGTATTCTGGTTATACTCAACTTACTATACTCACTCACTCATTCATTCTACTCACATCACATTCACTCGGTCATTCATTCAGTTATTCACTCCCTCAGTCGCTCAGTACTGCACTGTACACTCTGTTCAGTCACACATACTACTCACTCACACACTGACTCCCTCGCTGTACACCTTGACTCACTCAGGTTTTCGTTTAGATTTTATCTCAACACCCAGTTATCTGTTTCTTGTCTCTGTCTATCTAGCTTATCTTATGTCTCTATCTTATGTCATTCTGTCTGTGTTTCTCTGTTGACGAAAGCGGTTCTTTGAAAGTCAGATAACTTCGGGTTCTACTATGGGTGCTACACTATCTGCACATCTGTGCTTATGCTCCCTTGGATAAAGGGTTCCTTGAGGGTTCTTTGGATGGTTGAGCGATCGCTTCCTTAAGGGGTTCTATTTCGAATCTTTTTTCATAATGAAATACATTAAAAAAAAGATTATTTGAGCCTTTTGTGGCTTGTCCAACATCCTTTTTCTCTGTCTGTCTTGTGGTCTCTCTATCTGTCTATCATTCTGTCTGTCTTTCTGTCTATCCTCCTTTTGGTCTCTCTGTTTGTCTTTTGATCTATTTATTGATTTTTATCTATTTATCCCTAACTTACCTGCTTGTATCTACTTGCTTCTCTAACCCCCTTTTCTCTCCCTCTCTCTCTCTCTCTCTCTCTCTCTCTCCCTCTCCCTCTCCCTCTTTCTCTTTCTCTCTCTCTCTCTCTCGTTCGTGTGCGTGGGGGCGGGGTAACTGTGTGTCTCTGTCTCCCAGGTCTATGAGGCGGGCCAAGCCCAGTTCCAGATGCTTGCGGTAACTCTAACTCTTTAACAGCAGGCCTCCATCCTTCATGTGTCCATCCCTCCATCCTCCCTTCTCCTTTCTTCAGTGTACCAACCCATCTGTGTGCTTTTCTCCCACGCCATCTCTCTCTCTCTCTCTCTCTCTCTCTCTCTCTCTCTCTCTCTCCCCTCCCTCTCTCTCTCTGTGCCGTGGTGTTCCTGTGCTTCTGCCTAGATGGCGTGTAGAAGTGTCAGTCAGCTCTGTTCACTGACAGCTGAATTACATGGACTGGCTGGATGCAGCACTGAGCTGTATTCTGTTTGTCTGTGTCCTTGCTGTCCTGTACACATGTGAGGACTTGCGTGTATGTGTGTGTGTGTGTGTGTGTGTGTCCACGCAAGTGTAAAGTGGTATTGTGTTTGTGTGCTGTAACTGAACTGTACTGGGTCTTGTCCTGTGGATATCCAGCTTTCTGAGCCAGCAGCGTGGACACACCCTCTGGCAGTGTTCATCTGAAAGCTACTGGATGCTCCTTCAAACTGATAACGTGTGGATTTGTGTGTTTGTGTTTATGTGTGTAGTAGATGCTTGTGACTAGTTTAGGTCCAGGCCTCCTCTGTGTTGTGGAATGTGTGTATTCTTAGGCCAACTGCTTAAGAGACATGTGCTTATTTGAGTATAAACTCACTGTGTGTGTGTGTGTGTCCACAGTGCTAAGGGCTTCCAACACCAGAGGATGACCAATGGGGCTATGAATGTAGAAATTGGGAACCCTGCGTATAAGATCTATGAGGGAGAGCCTGATGATGATGCCGGAGAGCTGCTAGACTCAGACTTCACTCTGGACCCTGACAAGGTGATCAACCCTGTGCTTTGTGGCAAATAGCCAATGAGTGTGAAAATGTTCTGCATGGAACACTTTTTCAGATTGACATTGCGCTGCTTTGTGCTGTTCATGACAATTTGCCAATATTAATGTTGAAATACAGCTAGGCGTTAGTGTAATTGGGGGCGGAGCTTATGATCTAGAGATACCGGACTCGTTTTAGCCGCTTGCCTTCCGTCTCACAGTACCTCTGCTTATGTCTGTGCACTCCCTGACCTCTGAAATTTCTTTTTCTCTCTAGCCCACAAACTTCACCAACCCGGTGTACGCTACGCTCTACATGGGCGCCCACAACAGCCGCAATTCTCTGGCCAGCACGGACGAGAAGAAGGAACTGCTGTCTGCAGGGGACGAGGACATGGGCGACCCACTGGCATAGAGCTAGAGCCTGCACCAAGCTGTGCCCACCTGTCTGCCCACCCACCTGCCCACCCACAGACCCCCATGCCTTTATAACACCGGAAGAAAAGCAACAAAGGGAGCGAGAACACTGTACAAAATGTAAAAAAAAAAAAAAATATGAAGGACTACTTTTGTATGTGATTGCAGTATTATATTTTATTCTTTCGGTCAGAAAAAAGGAAAACATTTTTCTATGCCTTTTTTTTTAATCATTACTCACTTAGCGATCCCCCTCCCCCCTTCATTCTCTCTCTCTCTCTCTCTCTATCTCTCTCCCCCCTCCATGTAGCCTCTACCTCTGTGCTAAATGAGAACGCAAACAGCCGTAACAGCTATGGAATTCTCTTTTTTGTATGAATTGTATAGAAGTCGAGGAAATAGCCAAGATTGTTTTTGTTTTTTGGGGTTTTTTTTTTTGGGTTATTGTTGTCAGTGAACCAGTAAGGGAGAGAAAAAGGGGGTGGGCTCAATCCCGAGTCCCAGTGATGGTACCAGATCTGTTTGTATGTGTGTTGGTACTGCTGGACGAGAGAGCTGTGTGTGTGTGTGGGTGTGTGTGTGTGTGTGTGTGTGTGCGCATGTGTGTATGCGTGCTAAATTAGGCTTATGATTGTCATACTTGTTGCACAGATTTGATTTTATATCTATTTACATAATATACATTTTAACACGAGTGTGTGACAAATACGCAGGAAACCAAGCAGGTAAAGGGACAGCGGGATGTTACGCTATGAGTGCTTGTAAAGAATGAATGAATGAATGAACGAATGAACAAAACGGGGTGAAAGTAAAATGACACTTCTTTTTTTTTTCTTTTTTTTTTTTTTTTAAAACAAGAACATTCCAGGGTGTGTATTTGTGGCTTGTGTGTATGCAAGTGTGTCAACAGTCCAAGGAATTCAATGATTCATTAGAATTAGTGAAGAAAGAGAGACTTATGACAGGACAGTGGAGCAGTGGACATCTCCCCCTGATGCTGCGTCTTCCAGGAAGTCCGGGACCACGAGGACAAAATGAAGAACGGATCGTCAAAAGGATTTTAAAGGAGTGCTTTTGCAGACCACTTCACGCTGATGGGACCCGAAATTTCTTTTTTTTTTTTTTTTTTTTTTTTTTTTTTGCTTTTAACATTGCGGTGTCTTGTTCTGTTTTTAAAGCTCTGTAAGTGCATTCTGCTATGTGTATGTGTGTGTGTGCGTGCGTGTGTGTGTGTGTGGAGTCTACAGACTCTGTTGCCCTCCTGCCCAGACTCACTGCCTCGCTGCTACCTGTTGGAAAGTGAACTTTTCCACAGACTAATGCATGTAACACACAAAGGTAACATGTTAACAGTGTTCACTCAGCGTCCACCTTTTTTGCTTCATTTGTAAACCATCCAGTGTAATTTAGTGAAGTCTGAAGTCCTTTTTTTTTTTTTATTTGTTTTTTTTTTTTTTATAAAATAATCATAAACTGCTTACACACAATGCTACAGCCGTCTCGGTACTCCTGTTTATTTGTTTTAATTGTTTTTTTTTTTCTTTTTATATATGCAGAATAATTAAACTGCTTTTATAGTAGAAATGCATGGTGGCTCAGCCCTTCTTTTGGACAGACAGAGTAACGTCGGACTATTTTTTTGCTGGAGAACTTCCTAAACTTACAGAAAAGTAACAGATATTGTTATAATTACAAAATAAACTCAGTGTGTACAGACAAGAGATGTGGCTTCTGGTTCTGCATCAGAGAAGGAAACCGACGATTAAAGGTGCAGGGGTAATGTGTAGTATTCTTTCTAGACTTGTAGAAATCATTGAATTTTAAAGATGCCTTAGAAAAGGGGTGCCTTTTTCTGTATTGTTCCTGAGGAAAGAAAAGGCAGCCTGTGAAGCAGTCGAGTGCTGCAGTCTTCAGTCAGAATTACTGATGCATTTTCCTTTATAGAACATAAAGTGTACACTGAAGTACCAGAAAAACTGGTACTTGCAGAATTTCTCTAACTTGCAATTCCTCCTATGCACGTCAGCTGTTCCATCTGCCAAAGTGTATATAAAGCAAGACATCTACGAAAGCTTCTAGAGCCGTTTCCGCTGTGAGAATGGCAAGTTATAAGTTTAATGGTTGGTGAGATATTCAGTGTTCATTGTATGTGTATTTCAAGGGTGTACAAAGGCTGTAAAAAGACTGGGTAAACGTGAGTAGCATCGGCTGGCGAGAATCGTTTCACGTGATAGGCGTACAACACTGCCTCAAGTAACGTCGGAATTCAGTGCGGTGGCCTCAACAAATATCAGCATGAGGACTGTACAACGTTCCCTCCAAGACCCCATGGGGGACCTACCAAGTATACCAGTTTTTCTGGTACTTCATTGTGGCGTTCCAGTATGAACTTCAATGCTGAACTCCACACTGAGGAAACTTTCCTCAGAGTTTAAAATAATTGGGAAGTTGGGAATTCTTAGTCATTTTTGCCCATTTTTTTTTACAATCTTACAAAGAGCAGAAGGCTTGAAACATTACAAACAGCTGCTTTAAACATTTTCTATTTTCACAAGTGAATTATATCAAATTACAACCAGGAACAGCTTACTTTTATTTGTGCTTCCTTTGACAAGTGGAATGGCTAAAGCTGATACAGGGATGCTGTATTTCTTTAACACAGAGGTCATGCCTATACATTCAGCACTTATACCTTTTTACATGATATGGTTTCTGTAAAAAAAAAAAAATTAAATATTTAAGAGAGAGTCTGGTGTTGCTTATGTTTCAGTCCTGCCTCTAAACGGCAGTATGTAGTGTATTAGTACATTTTACTGGCTAGTGCAAAAGGAAGCCATTTTCCTCACAAAGTTCAAACAATCAACAATCCTACAAACCTAGGAAACGCTGTTAGAAATCATAAACCTTCATTTCTTTGGCATGGAGAGGTATGAATGAAATCAATTTACCTCAGAAGACTTTTACTCACACTTGGTCTGACATCTCAATTAGGGTTCAAAAAAATGGAAATGTTATGGCCAAACCATAAGTGTTGGCACCCCTGCAGAGTATATATATATATACTTTATAGTATATAAAGTACTTTTTACACAAATAACCACCGGGATGTGTAACGTGCAGCCTGCAGCTTCAATCCAGGTGCATTCAGGTGCACATTAGTGCTTTCATAAAGCAAAATAAATTGACATTACAACCACTATATACAGTCAGACAGAATGATGTTAGCTTAGTATTAACTCTACAAGGCACATAATTGCCTGTTGAAATAACGGGTCCTGAATAGCAAAGCTTTCTCGTCAAAATCCACAATGGATCACAAAGGATCAGTACAAAAACAAACAAAAAAAGCTAAACAATCAGTACAAAATTATGTCTGGCATCTGTATTGGCTAAATATTTAAGCAAATAATACTGTCTGAATTTTTATAAAGGCACTTCTTTAACAAAATGGAATAAGATCGCAACATTTGGTCTGTCATGCTTAGCCCAACTGGTGTTAATAATGGTGCTGTTGTAATGATCCACAGGAAAAAAACGCCCTTGTGGGAGCAGACGGTGTCGTATCTCTTCATCAGTAAGAGTCTCGTTTTTAGATTGCGCATGTGAAGAGGCCCGTGTCGTCCTCTCACACACCACTCTCCAGGAAGCCTCTTTTCCTGTTCCCCAACAAGGCCACACTTGGATGCTTTGTGTGTGTTTGGATATGCGTATGAGTAAAGGAAAGGGTGGCGACTTTAACGTCTGTGCTTTTGTAGCTTTGGTGCGAGACGGGGAGAGACTCCTCCGATCCGAAAAAGGATTTTCCATCGGCAATTAAAGGACCGCCCACCCACTTATAAAATGAAGGCCGTTTGCTTGTTTGGTCCTGGCCTACACACCGTCACTGTGAGGTGCAGGGAGAGAAGCGCAGGGTGGAGAGGGGTCAGGGAGGGTCTTTAGGGTCGCTTCCACCCGTTTCGGATCACCGCGTCAGCTCGCAGGAACGGCTGGCTTCGGAGATCTGCGGGTGGGGAAGGGACACAGTTAGGGCAGGGAACACTCCGGTTAACAGGGAGCACAATATAAGACACAATATAAACCTAGTATTTATAAATCCTAAATGCTAATAATTCTTTATAATACGGTGGCAGTTGTAATACTATAATCGCTATTCTTTGTCATTAGACTATTTTTCTTATGCAGCTTTTTGGGGAGAACATAACGTCAAAATTAGTCACATTTCCAGAAGCACTTCTGAATTAAACATTAAACTCATCATTTCTTTAACTCTTACTATGCATTGTATTGTAACATTAAATAATCGATTTAACTAATTCTAGTGCATTATACCAATACCACAGCGCTGTTGAATTCTCAAATCTGATTGGTCAGAAGGTGTTGATTAATTGTCTACGACAGCAGCTCTGTCAACAGCGATTCCAATTTTACACCTTCCTTCCAACAGGTTATCGTTTAAGCTCTGCATAGACAGATTCAGAAAGCGTATATGGTGATAAGTGACGTGGTGAAGCTTTCTATGAGGACATATTTATGGGAGGAGTCTCCAGTGTCAGAATCTTGTACGTTTTCTGTCGCTGACAAAGCTTCAGCACAGAGGATGTATCAGTACTGTCACTAGCTCCGTTTGTCTTATGAACTTCAAACAATAAGAGGAAATAATCTTTACCGCTGTAACTTTTCATAACGGCAAATGGATATCTATGGTATAATGGTATAATACATTGGGACGTGCTATTATTGGAAAATGATCAACTCACTACCATGAAAGTGATCATTTTCTGATAACAGCACACCCTGTCGTGTTGCATTCCTTTTTCACTGATGTATTATTATTACCAAATTACAAAGAATTATAAGATGGGGCTTTTGTATAGTTTCATAGAAATTGTAACTATTTGTATTCTTTCTTGCATTCTAGAAAAAAGAAAGAAAGAAAGAAAGAAATGTTGCTCCCCAGCATATAGAGTCTGTCAGATCAGAGACAATGCATTGAAATACAAACGTAAATCGATCAAAACATCTGTAACCAGTACACAAATACACAGCATTAAACCACGCTGCAATGTAGCATGTCCGAGTGATCAGCAAGCTCTTAGAGGCCTTGAGAGCGTGGAAAGAAATCAACCTGAACATCTCAATGATTCAAATCAGCATTTCTCTATTGAAGGCATGTGCGGAACTTGCTGAACACCAGAACATTGCATGCAAGCCATAATCATAAGCAGTGACACACGGCAGACACGGCAGACATGTTAGTGTTCCATGCAATAAGGACAGACATGACCAGCTTAGCTTTCCTTTCTGGGGGGGGGGAATTCTAGTTATAATGCCATCAACATTAAAATGGTTTGGCTTGGATCTCATCAGGGTTACTGGTGAAGATCATATTCTAACTTTAAGTGGACACATTAAGTGGACACAAGCTCGTCTGCTCCACCGTTACAGAGCAGTACAAGAGGGTAATGTTTAGCAACATATAAAGCAACTGTGACTCCACAAAATATTTAAGCATTTAAAGAAAAATGCCAATGCCTTAGAGATATCAGGCGTATTTAACCAGCTGCAAAGCATTTGTGCCTGATGAAGCTGGATGCTGTGCTGCCCTTCTTACCCTGTGTTTAGTAAAGGCCCATATTTACTCAGCTCAGTCCTCTGCTCTGTTGGAAATGTAGGAGGAAAGTTTAGTGAGGTGGGGATGAATGAGAGAGAAAACGATATTAGCATGTTAGGAGAAGAGAAACCGTAAGGACAACCGCTGCACAAGCCGAACCTCA
The DNA here is from genome assembly GCA_025674545.1 of Hassar affinis. Lineage (NCBI taxonomy): Eukaryota > Metazoa > Chordata > Actinopteri > Siluriformes > Doradidae > Hassar > Hassar affinis. The sequence continues at coordinate 19,892,467 of JAOVYV010000017.1, forward strand.
GTGGGACACACAGTGACTGTCGCGCCGCTTCTTTAACCTTGTGATTTGCAGTTTATTATCAAGCTACAAGCAACATGCTACTGTCATTTGATAAAAGGCATTAGCAAATGATTATGAGCTTATGTGTAACCAATTCATTTGGCTATTTGGAGGAAAAATAAATGCAGCGCTTCAGTCTGTCTGTGGTTAGCTCCCCATGGAAAGGCTTTGCTGGTCCGATAATGAACAGGCACATCCCAGTTTCCCTTCTCACTTATTCATCATATCTAGGTGTTTCCATCCAAACGTTTCAGGAGTCTCCACTGAACTGACCCCACCCATCACACATCAAGTATAAATACGGCTTTAGGGAACTGAGGCGTGGCCGAGCAGTCGTATTCTGACTGGGGGCGGAGCTACTTTCCAGGTCGGAACAAATGTAATGAAGAACTTTAATGAAATTAGGCAGATTTGGAATGACAGAATACTTTTCCTATGGTACTTAAGTAAAGTACCAACCATAACCAGACCTTTAACCAAGTGTGAAAACAAAATTCTAGTCCTACTGAAGATTATAAGGACCAGCGACTGCATCTCCCACTGACCTCGGCTAAGCAGAAGCTTCTATTTTTATTCCTTTACATATTTGCATTGAAACGTAAGGATGGAAATCCCGGTTCAGAGGCATGACCCAGGATCAGTTCCTCATCCATATAACTGATCCCAGACCAACACCTTTTCATCCCGAAGATTAGTAAAAGAGTGTTTGCTGGTGCTCTGTGGAGAAACAGGAGGCTCATGCATGTGTCCCGTGGCATGCAGGTTTTAATTGGGAAAACAAAAAGAAAACCTGAACAACCTTCTGAATTAGGGACAGATTTTGAGAGGTTGCTCAAGAAGGGGCTAGCAGTTGGACTCGTCGTACAGGTTGGTGTCACAGAAGAAGCGCGAGCCCCGCTTGGCCGTGCGCGCTGTAAACGGCACACTCTTCAGCGCTGATGGGAGGGAAGGGAGGTTAGAAGAACAACGTTAGAGCTGATTTATGACCGTGTGCTCCTAAACGGAGCCAACTCTTCTCCGTGTGCGTGAACATTTCCCATTTTGCTTGCCACAATGCTTCTTCCACCTCGATAATGTCTGTGTTAATATCCAGCCAGTTTAGCATCAACTCACAATTTACCACAGTAATGCTGATTCCTGCGTAGCTGCTATTGATTTCTTTTTCTAAAGGAGCAGCTCAGTAGCTCGGGCTGTAATTCATTCAAATATCTCTGTAGTAAGAGTTTACACAGGGACACAGCCAAGAGAGGGACTGTTTAGCACTTATAGCTGCTATAATCTACGTGATAACTGGAACTAACTTATCGCTTTATCAGTGATGTTCCATAAACTGAAATTGTTGGCATATTGCTGTGGTATAACAGGAATAAAGCATTTTTAGCATGTGTTGTTACTGGATAAGAATCTACTTCAGGGTGGTGAGAGTAGCTCTGCTTCACATCCGGCCACATCATACCATGTTTATCTTTCTATAACAGCATGCACCAAAGCGTTTTACACAACTTGCACGATTAAGATCAGGGATCTGTGAGGGTTGATGCTTCACTGGCTGCTCTACAAGTCTGCTTTGTAAAATTAAAAAGGCTTTGAAATAAGCACAATAACTGCTTTGTTTTAGAGGTGAAATCTAGTCTTAGCCTTAATCTTTTTTTTAGAAGAAGAAGCCTCGGGGGTTGGATTGGGGGCCTTGCTTGGAGATCTGGTGGCAGTGGGATGGTGCTGGGGCTTGATCCCCTGACCTTCTGATCAGCAACCCAGAGCCTTAACCCCTGAGCCATAATCCTGTAATTTTAAACAGGAATTCCCACCGATGCTGGCATTAACAGAGATTCCAAATGAATTCACGGATTTAAAATGCAGAGGCAATTGGAGAATGTGGACACCAGGTATACGGAAGCCAGCTATTGACAGCCGTTATGTAATTTACACAGTCAAGGATATCAACATTTTCCTTAAAAATAAAAATCATCTAAAGATTTTAATTACTATCTAGCACTGACCGCTAGCTGAACTTATATGGGTTCTGCCATATTTGGAAAGGTCATCTTGTAAATCAGTAACGTATTCCTGAATCCCACTGAGCTGAAATGTAGCCCATGTTAGTATAACCTGCGCCTGGGAAATGCTCTTCGTTTTAGCAAACTTTAGTAAACCTTTCGGTCCTAGTAAGTAGTAGCAAAAGACACAGTTAAAACATTTACTGGTTAAGCATTAGATGAGGTGAATTCTTCCCTTTTGATCGCAGTGACAGGAGAAGTTCAGCTTGCTGTAATGAAGTGCGTCTAGATTTGTTCCCTGAGAACGGATTTATCCTAAATCACAGTGTGTCAGTGTTCGCTCGGCTGTACGGGACATTGTGTAGCGTAACAGATGGTGCATTGTTGTTGCGTGGAGCCCAGCACCACCACAGTGATCCTGGAACTGGGAATGCTGGGATTGGTAGTCCTATGTGTCCCACCTGTGATGATGTCCTCGATGGTGCCGTCTTTGCCCTCGTAGACCGGACGGTGGTCTTTGGCCTGTCGCCGTCTCAGCTCAGCGATGAGCTCGTGCTGCTGCTGCCTCTTCTTCTGAGCCTGCACCTGTGGGGAACAGAGTATACTCATTCTACACAGGCTCTGTCACTAGGACACACCCGGCCAGTTTATTAGGAACATTCAGGCACTCATTCAGCAGCGCAGTCATGCCGATATCCATCAAACGCTTCGGGTAGCGGCGCATCAAATCAGTGACTCGGTATTAGTCAGTCATTTTCTGTACCGCTTATTCCCAGTTACGGGGTCACGGGGGAGCCAGTGCCGGCAACTCTGAGCGCAAGGGCAGGAACCAACCCTAGACAGGGCGCTAATCCATCGTAGGGTTCTGACTCGGTATTATAAAAACATTATTTACAATTATAAAAATTATGAGATAACTAAAGCAACATGGGCGGCACGGTGGCGCAGTGGATAGCGCTGTCGCCTGAAGCAAGAAGAACCCGGGTTCGATCCCTGGGTGGGGCGACCTGGGAAATTTCTGTGTGGAGTTTGCATGTTCTCCCTGTGTTCGCATGGGTTTC
>JAOVYV010000017.1:19910040-19924169 GCA_025674545.1 Hassar affinis
AATGTGCAATTAATGAAGATTGGCCACCAGGCTGGTCCAATTTAGCCATGAAATCTCCCACACTAAAATGACAGGTGGGAGGGTCAGAACTACACTGAAGAACCAGAAAAACTGGTACAGGAGCCTATGCAAAATACATAGCAACGCCACCTATGCTCATCATTGATTGTGTCTATGGATGCTTCTTGAGCTGTTTCTGCCATGAGAATGTCACGATTTTGTGATTTTCAACACAGTTTAATAGCAGGAGCTCGTGAGACGGGTCATAGCATTTCAGAAGTAGAAGCAAAGTTAAAAATCTAGGTAAAGATATTAACGAAGAAAATATTCATTGCATAGTGATTAACCAGGACAGCTTTAGAGAATTTAATTAAGCAGAAACATTGTAATTTAACAAAACAAAATGTCTCAAATGTCTGGTTGAAAGAATTAGTGACTCAAATGAGTATAATGCCAATATTATTGTTGCATTAATAACAGTTTTAACCACAGTTTTAATATCCATCCTATCTACTCCAGCACTCACTGGATTACAATTCAGACCTGTGGTAAAGATTCTTTAGTGTTAGGTTCTTGTAATCCAGACATAGAATACGTCTTGTTTAGAAACCCGACATGCTGTTAAAGAATACACCATTCATATAGCACTACAACAGCTTCAACACCCTCATGAAGCCAATGAAACATGTAGTCAATAAAACTAGGTGATCAGATCCTTCCAGTATTGTCCTGCAAACTTTCCCAGCAGACAACTGAACCTTTTGTCCTGGAGGTGATAATGAAGGGCTTTACTTACCGTGAGTTCTTGTTGTTCAGGCTCAGGGCGATTTCATTAACTGCATGCGCGTGGGACATGACCATGTTGAAACCATACTAAGGACAGAAAAGAGACCAATTGCATATCTAAGTTTATTGGAAATGTAGATGCAAGCTAATTAGGGCTTATGATACAGAACATCCAGCTTTATGGTTTACGATAAAACCCAATTATTAATGAATCTAATTAATAATAAATAATAATTTATTCATTCATTTTCTTGACAGCTTATTCCTTTTCAGGGTCACGGGAGAGCCGGTGTCTAGCCGGCAGCATAGGGCGCAAGGCAGGAACAACCCTAGACAGGGCGCCAATCCATTGTGGGAGGAAACCGGAGTACCCAGAGTAAACCCACACGGACACGGGAAGGACCCAGACCGCCCCACACAGGGATCGAACCCTGGACCTTCTTGCTGTGAGGCAACAGGGAATTCTCTTCCTCAAAAAGGCAAAGATGCTAAACGAAATAAGGGCAGTCTACCGGAGAAAACAAGGACAAGCACTGGAGATGATATCACAGGGCTGGACAGATAATTCAGCTTAAAAATATAAATGATATGTATTGTTTGGTAGCTTTCACAGACATCAAATTTAAGCTTAGTAGATCCTGATGGATCCTAAGCTGTGCACCTAAATTCATGCTCCTGCTGTTCGGTTAAATGAATGACTATCACTCTGCAACGTTCCCTGGGTGGCAAAACATTCTCAAATAATGTCTAAGAATATGCGTAAGTGAAAAGGAAGTTTTTCTGTCAGACAAATCTGGGCGACTGTCTACCAACCGCACTCACGCACTTCCTAGCCAATCCGAGTCCAGAGCACGGATACTCCTAACTAATCGCAGTGCAAAAGGCAGGATTTGTCATCTGACATTATGCTCTAACCTGATCGATAATACAAAATCTACCCTGTTCCGTTACTGACCCTGCTGAAAGCACCGTACTCCTTCTGCCCTGTAAGTGACTCTGCAAATCAAGAGCAAATGAAGAAATGTGATATACTATGCTACCTGTAGCTGGAAAACCACAGCTGGGTTTACTGCACACTTGAAAAGGAAGAGGGTTGAAGAGTGGTGGTTTCAATTTGCAACCTCGCCACTAGATGCCACTGAATCCTAAATCCGTGTCTTTGTTAGCTGCAGCTAGCTGTTTTGGTGTTTAAAACACAAACAGTGCCAGTGAATACTAGTGGAAATGTGAGAGCTTCCTGAACTGACAGGAAAACATGATGGACACAGACATGCTTTCTTGTCCTGATTAGATTTCGCATGTTATTTTTTTAAAATCATTTTTAACCAGAATCACCAAGTGCACCTTTAATCCCTTAGTGGCATTTGATTCATAATATTGGCATAACAGCTGGTTTTCAGGCTTTGTTAACATTTGCATAGAAGTCCACACATACAAATCCAAACAGAATTGATTTACATCACATAAATATTATAGACGTTATACAGAATAATTGTGCACCGATGTGTATTTATATTCCTGCTCTTAAGCCACTAGAGGGGGATACGGAGTGTCATGCGATTTCTTCTGCCAACCTTCAGCCTGTGTAAAGTACCTGATAGTTCATGATCGCTCTGAGACACATGATGCACACATGGACGTCATCCTTCTGACTGACTATCCTGGAGTTTTTGATGGTTTTGCTGTTGGCCGCTGAACCATACCTGCAACACACGATGTGAAGTCGGATATGAAGCAGGGCTGTGAAAGTCCTAACACCCCTAACCTGACTATTCATCAGTAATAATCAGACATGGGCTACATTAAAAACAGATGCTACAGTTACAATCTTTTTTTTGTATGCGTGCTGCTCTCCGGATGTGCGTTTTCAGCAATGTGGTTCACATATCGGAAATCGCAAAGCACGCCAGCTGCCAGGCACACTCTCCTGTTCAACACACACACGCACGCATGCTGCGAGACACACGGCAACGTGGGGATGTGGTTTGTGTAACCTGCTTCTTGTCTGAAGATGTGTCAGAATACAGAGTGAGCTTATCACATAGTTCCTGTAGACTGAACACAGGATATCAACATGTTCTCAATACTTACGTTCAGCGTAACACGGCTGCAGTGATGACAGAAACAAAAAAATAACACACAAACACAGTAGGGATGGGATAAAAATCAGTCGTAGTTATGTAAAAGCCACAAATCACTTTTGTTCTAGGTGCCAGGATATATGCCACATTCTTCGAAAATCAATTGAAATGTTTAAACTGCATAAATGTACTGTATGTGAATGCATTGACTTTACCTTGCACATACCTTTACTGAGTAAATATCAGCAATGGCGCTATATCGTGGTGCACAATTTTAACCAAACTTCAATGTTTCTCTACCTGGATTAAGATCTTACTTACACCACAGCACCGGTAAAGTTGTCAAAGCTGATTTGTGAAATGTTCTACCGAGCGTGCCAGCTGTAATTCTAAACACGGGTTTATATTAATGCGCTTGTTCTAATACTTTACTGTTTCCGTAGTAACAGATTATCCACGGTGATTTTAACAGCAAAGGCTTCACATTACGAAAACAGCTGTTAAAAAAACCTGCCATGTGAAATGGAAGCCAAGATGATATGGTGAAGATGTTTATCTAGTATTTTTGGAAGGAGCCTCCAGTGTCAGTACAGTGTCAGTAACAACACTGTACTTTCCGGCACAGGAAACTATGGTTTAATGGGAATGGAAATGGGTCATGGAAATGGTTTGATTATTTCCCTATATGCATGTAAAAAATCTGATCTAGTCATGAGGTCAGTAGAGATGCACACACACACACACACACACACACACACACACACACAGCATTCTCACAGAGCATGTTTGTGTTTCTACATTGGCTTTATCAGGTGAGACATACTCAAACAGATACAAAAGCCAGCTGGTAATTTTTTTTAGAGAAAAAGCAATAAGAAGATGAGAAGGTGAGCAGAATAGCAGCATGGTCACATCTACATGACTAGGATACTTACCGAGGGACTGAGTGGCGCACTGAGCGCACCAGTGTACTGAAACCGTTCTGGTGCAGATCCTCAATGGACCTGCTCCAGGACTTGGCTTTGTCCAGTGAGCCGTCCTCACCATTCTCCAGACCATCAAAATCCAACCTGAGCCATACACACACATATATATACACACCATACACAACGCACAGAAGCACAAATACAGAGGGCATGGGGGTAAAGGCTGAGGAGCGAGCAGTAGCTACAGCGCTCAGTAAGCTCTGAAGAAGGGTTCAGGTTATTTTGCACAGCAGTTAAAGACAATTTCAGTGTATTACAGAGCAGCAGGGCTCAGCAAAAGCCTCACGCATTACTGCAACAAGTAACTATCAGCAAAACCATGTCTCACCCTCATAAGCATATATTCTCCGAAGGAAATGTATGTGGATGTACCCTGACACTATGTGTGTTTGCTGTGGACTTACGTGACAGCGCACTGGGCAAAGGACAGGTAATCCACCAGAATGTCCAGACCTCTGTTCTCGTCATTCAGGAACTCACGTACCCACCTGCCAACACACGCACACTCACACAAGTCAGCATGGCAGGCTACCAGATGTATATGTATATGCTACTAAGAGAAAACAAGATATATGATACTAACTGAATAAAGACTAACTTCACAGTGTTAATAGAAATCCTTTTTTTTCAATAGGGCTGAATAGTAGGGTTTTAAAACTCTACAACTCTTAAAAAGGTGCTCTTGTCACACAGATCACCTCAGGTGATGTACATAGTGCAGCAGGCAGTGTGATCCAGAACAGGAGTGCACTATAGTTACAGTAACTTGGTGTATTACACCATCATGAACCCCATGTTGTAACCACTGGGAACCTAAGAAGCACAACAGAAAAGCTTTCACTCAAATTGAGAGCAAGTTTGAATCCCGATGATGCCACAGCCATCCGTGGCTGGGAGTCCAGAAAGCAAAATTAGCCATTCTCTTACAGAGGCAGGGGTGTCATACGCACTCTCCTGTATCAGTCACAGAGACACTAGCCATTCACAGGCATCTGTGATCTCATGTATACAGAAGTGGGTGGGAGCGCTCTCCTCTGAGGGTGTTACATTACCCCCTGACATTTCATAAGCAGCAGTTTGAGAGGTGCAGTGGCTGGCTTCACATGCCTCGGAGGAAGCACGCTATAAACTTCGCACGCCCTGGTTGGTAGCCGTTGTATGATAGGAGAGCGGTGTTTGATGGATTGGAATTGGCCAGGATTAAATTAGCTATATACCAAATATGTTGCAAATATTAACAAATGTGTTGTAAACATTTTTTTTCTTTCTCTACCTGCTGAACCACTGAATAAAAAACTATGACTATAAAATTACAGATACAAAATCAGCCTGTCCCAAATATCAGGGCTACTGTTTTGTCCATCCCTGTACTATACCTTGCACTGTCTGACCATTATTCTACAGACAGGATATTATATCCTACTGCAAACAGCTATATGAATGAGAATTTGCAATAACTAACATGCTTAATTACACCTACTTCAGTCAAAAGGTGCAGGCTCTCTGTTGGTACCTTGAATAATGAAGCCTACAGCAGGGGGCAGGGGCAGCTTTCCAATTAGTGTTCGGGACTCAGACACAGTTTAAGTCTACGATGAAAATCTATTTGCTTATTTAAACCTTTTGTCACTAGCTTTCTTCTTAAGTAAAGGTGCAAATCTTTGGTTCATAGGCATCGAGTGTTCTGGTAAACTCAAGTCTCACCCAAATGAGCATGGGTTCCCTTTTGAGTCTGGTTCCTGTCAAGGTTTCTACCCATTAACATCTCAGGGAGTTTTTCCTTGCCACCGACTCCCCCAGCTTGCTCATTAGGAATTTTTTTTTAGAAATAAAATTGAATTGAATTCATATATCTGAGTTTACTTCATCAGTTAATTATCATGTTGAGTCAAATTGATGAAGGCTGCAAAACTGTACATTGCTGGAAAGGTCTATGGCTTGGAGCAAAACAGGAAAAAAGATGACATCAAATGGTTGAACGTAAAAGAGGAATTGAGAATGCACATGCAAATGAGAGTGGAGGAGAAAAGAGAAGGAAATCAATGAGTAATGATATGTACACACGGGCAGCTTGGGATTTCTAGCATTTAGCTGCACTTTTCTGAGGTGGGGGTTTTGGGGGAAGGGGAACTGAAGGAAGGAACACTGAAGGAATTCCCACTGCACTCTCAGCTAAGGAATGTGGAGGGCAGTGAGAGAGAAGGAGGCTGATCCTTTGACATGGGATGAATGCAGTCTACCTCCCTGATGCTAAAACATGTTCAGGGTCACGTTGAAATGATTATGAGAGTTACAGATGAGATCAATGAACTCTAGAATTTGAGCTCAAGAGGAAGGGAGCACAGATGAGAGAAAGAGAGACAGGCAGACAGACAGACAGACAGAGGTAGAGAAAGTGGGGCCAGAGCTATAATACAGTGAGACAACTAGACTTTGTTCACTGAAAAGTTGGTGAGCTGAGTTGATCAGTTTCCTGTCTGGCACCCCCCTGTCCTTCCCCCTCCTCTCTTTCCTGCCAGATGCTATTTCAGATTGGTTTAGTGAGGCACGGAACAACACATCAGAAAGGGGCCTGATTTCAGGCCCGAGCAATAACCTCTGTTCCATCTAACGCTGCCACAAGAAAAGTCTCAAAATAGCCTGGGTGCGTTTTCCTCCAGCTCAATGGGAAATGCATTAAAACTCACTTTTACTGATGAGAAAAAAGGAGCATGTGAATGACTAATGGCTCTCTCTGAACACAATGGAGGTACTCACATCTTGTATTTTAAATCCTTTTGAAGAAATCCAACTGTGGCTTGAAGCTTATTGCATTGCATTATTGCATCTAAAGAACTGTACTTGTTTAAAAAGTAGGTGCCCAAGACTCAGATGATTTCAGATGATAATCACGCCTAGATAGATCTGCATTTAAAAAACTATTGCTGTAATCATAAATACTTTCCTGTTCTCATCCCAGGACACTTATTCCCTATCTGTTCATACTGCAAACGTCCTTTCAACACACAGTTCTGTTTGTCATTTATTCTTCTTCACCCGTGCACTGTACTGATTTATAATCCTACTATCCGGTCTTACCCAGAGGAGGACGAGTTCTCCTCCGAGTTCAGCACATCCGGATTTCTGTTGAGCTACTTTTCGATTGTTAACCGTGCTATACACATACAACAGAATTGAATAGTTGTTAAGGCTCATTATGAACTAAAAATAGACTTTTGTGCAATGCTAATTAACCATACTCAAAACTAGACGAACGGATATAAGCCAACTTTTTTTTTTTCACAAGTTCACGGTGCACGTGGTGAATGAAATCACCATTGCATTGAGTTTCATTGTATTTCACGGTGTGTGGCGCTCTTTTGTTTTTATGTGACTGTGAGTCATAGGTGTGTTTTGTGTCTTTTCACACACTCCATTGTTGGATGCTCGGGCTTCCTGACTCTCCAGCATACACAACAGTGTTTCCTGCTGGTGAAAATGCATGGAGGGTGGGTACAATGAAAACCATCTGGGCGCACACACACACACACACACACACGCGCACACACACACAGTGCATTGTAAAGAGACTGGCAGGACCAACAGCCAGGCATTTCTTCAGCTAGACTTTTACTACAGGAAATAAAAAAATTCTGATTCTGTTAAAAGTGGAAAAGTCCCATAAGTCGAGACTGTAGCCTTCAGAGGCAGTGGTGAAACACCTAAAAGCCCTGTTATAATCAAACCAAAGCCTGCTCTCAGTGACTATCAGCTTAAGATGAAGAGACTTGATGGGGAGGATCAGCAGATGAGGAGGGCAGAGAAAGAGGATAAGTCACCCGATGTGATTGGTCCTCAGCGATATCTCCAGTTCTCTCAGAACTTTGGTGGATTCCTGAACCCGCCTGCGGAATTTCTGAAGAGGGAGAAAGATTTTTATCACGTTTTTTGGCAAAACAGCCTTTTTCACAACAACACAGAGCACTACATATCCAGGCAACACTTTCAAAAACCACCGAGGCATTACAATGATCAGTGTAAAATAATAAACTGTCTAAGCAAGAAACAAAACACAATGCTGCGTGCTGCTATAGGAAAATAATCGGCAATGCAGACTGCAACACTTACCAGTAGTGTCCAATTGGGACATACATAATAGTCAGTATTGTGAGCACTTGGCTCCCCAACCATAACACCAACCCCAACCCCAACCCTAAAACCCAAAACCCTGCAAACATAAGACCATTTGTCATGTTCCCATGTTGTACCATATAAATTTTGCAGAACACAGGACCCTAGCAACATAAGAAGGACCTAATTAACTAGGCTAGCTAGCTATATTATCTAGATTAGATTCCCAGGTACTACATCATCTCCTCCCACTTTGCGTGACAGATTTAGGCTATTAAGAAGACAAACTGAGCTCAGACATAACGCTCGTCAGGTTCATTGTTTAATACTGTAGACGTGCGGATCGAATCTCTACTTTAAATGAAAAACGGTGCACCGTCTAAGCAAACCTGAGGTGAATTTTGAAGCAAAGTTGGCTTGTCATCAGTGGCACAAGATATTTTTTACTGTTATACTGAGAAGAAGATCTTCAGCTCTTTACCTTACGTGTGACTCCTGGATCTAAGAAGCCCCGCAGTTTCTGAATGTACGTGTGTGGCGGGTTCTTCACTTGGAAGCGCTCCTAACACAGCATATGGAGGGATTTAAGAAGAGGTACTCAGACATACATTCAGCCATTTTTCACACCCTGTACATCTTTCACATCCCATTAACATGCATTCGTATAATCGAATATAACATGTTTAAGGTTCCTGTGTAATCCTGCGGCTTTGTAATGCCAAATGCAACATGGAAAACTTCTTGGCATTACACACACAGACCTTTAAGTGGATTAAGCACCTTATTTTGGTCTCTATGTCCTGTATACTGTAAGCAAGCACTGACTAGTTTGTGACTACAGAACATAACGACAATGGTAGCATGGCTCAAAATAAATATTACACCTGGTCACAGATGAGGTCCCACTTCTTCTCGTTGTCGTACTGGCGGAGGAGGCGTGCTTTGTCCGGAGGCAGGTTCATCGAGCTCTGAAAGACAGCAGACAGACAAATGTCAGCCCACACAGTCTTGTAACTATGCAGACGACCTCACAGAAATGCCTCCATCCTCTTTCAGTTCACCCTCCCTCCCGACCTCAGGGCCCGTGACCTCAATTTAGCATCCTGTCGCATGAGATCATCCCCGGCCTAAGGTGGCCTCGACCGCACTGATCTGCTCATCTAACCGGCTGCTGACGAACAAAGCAGGCCCTTGTTCTTCTCGAAACAACAACAGCTCTTGCTCAAAGCAAGCATTTAATTTAGTAGCTATTGTAGCTCACTAAACTCACATTAAGCAAAAGATCAACATATTAGTAAGGAGAGATTCCAGATTACAACCGTTTCATTCTTGCTTCATGTTGCTTTCTGCAGATTTGCAGATACCGTACTTGTGACAGACAGTTATTTATTGATTAATGGGCAACACATCATACATTTAAACCAGCAGAGCATCTGTAAAGGAAAATTCTCTTTCCTATTATCACTTGTGTTACCGCATCAGTAAACTCACTCAACTGCCTTACTTTTTCTCTCTTCTCTCTCTCTCTCTCAGTTATGAATATGATAAAAAGAAAAACCCTGCAGCTTCACATTCTACCAGGAAACTGTGAAATGCACAGTAATCAAAGTCTAGAAAACTTGCCGATGCTGCAAATCTGACACGAGACTCCATCCATAGATAAACCTCTCCCAGAAAATGTCCCCACATCAATGCCTCTGTGCTTCTCTTGGTTAACAAGACATTTGTTTAGAATTACACTTAGATAATGTGGCACATCCAACATATAAATCCCTGTGAATTCGTTGTTACATAAGTGATAATGTATTGGAATAAACATAGTTATAAACCTGTTCTTGCTTAGGAGTAGGAACTCTTGTTGAAGCTGCTGTTATAGAAAAGTAACCAAGACTTTCTGACCAATTCGGTTGGAGAACAGTGCATGGTTTATACCACGGTGCTGCAGTAAAGCAGAAACATGCTTATCCTATCTCTAGCCTGTTGTTTATTTATGATAAAGCACAGGAGATAGGAGGAAGGGAATGACAGAAGCTTGTAACGGATCTCTCAAGAGTGAAGAAACAAATGGTGTTTATCGTGAAACAGCCATCCACACCCCCATCAACAAAAGCCTTCTTCCTCTATTCAAACTCATCCATCCAAAGCACACTAACCTGCTGACACGGTCAAAGGCCATGACCAGGACAAGTTATCGAAAATGGGGTCAGCTAAACAAGAGGAACGACATACAACACACCCACTTACAGTATGTCGTTCCAGTGGTAGGTTTTTTTTTCATCTGTACTGTAAACTGTCTTTCCACAAGCTCACATTAATCATTTTTATGGGCTAATCTTTAGGAAAAAAATGAGCATGCTGCTGGAACGTTCATCAGCATGCATTCGGAATAAATCTTTAAATCTTTAAACATGACAAGTGCAGTCGTTATGCTCTGGTCTTGTGGCTCGGCTTGAAATCACATCAGCTCCCAGAGACGAGACCCTTCAGTTTGTAACCTGAATGTGGGAGCACTTCACTTCCAAAACATTGGTTTTTAACCTCTCAAAAAGAGAGCCGCCATAAATTCCAGAGTGCAGAAAAATTTACTTTCTAAACTCCCTTTAACTGAAAAAAAGGATAGAGTTTGAAGTTTTTTACTTCATTTCTCTGTCATGGAAGTTCTCATGTGCGTGTGTGTATGTGTGTGTGTGTGTGTTCTCTCCATTTCCCCCAAATGAAATGTCAGTAATGGTATGGGAACCTCCTACTCTGTAGAGTCGCTACAAACAGCTGCCTACTTGCTGATGAGCTCACAACTCCTAAACACTTTTGCACAACAAAGCTCTCAGCAAAATATGGCTGGACTGTTCGAGTTGTGCCATTTGATAGTCTGAATTCCAAACCAGAGTCTGGCTTCATGCCGAGTGTTCCTTGGATACCTGCAGTGGGAGCCATGCTTCATGACGCACAGATTTCATGTACAGGCTATTAGATTTATATTCACAAAATAACAACCATTACTGACCACTGCAAAAGTTTTCATTTGGTATGTAGATATGATTAAAATGCTCTTCAGTGTCAAGCGACGCACACCGAGCTGCTTGTGACCACCTGCCGCACTACACACACCGACTGAGGCGATCTTTCTGATGGCGGAATGATTTAAGTAGGCAAACTAATCAGCGTTAAAGCTTCTTTAACAAACCGCTGATTTTGTTTTGAGTGTACCAACATGATGTGCTACATGATCATGTACTTGTTCGTTTCCCTTAGTCTGTACTAATGCGTTTAACAATGCAAAGGCCAGGCTTTAATTTAGGAGGAAGCTTTATACATGGACGCTTTCACCTTCGGTTGCTAGAGCCTGGACAGTCGTGTTTATGAGCCTGAAATTGAATTAGAAGGCTTAAATGGCCAAGCTTCTGTCTACCTGTATTTTGGTCAGTAATAGGATTTGCAGTTAAGAGATAAAGATAAGATTCGCTGTAGCAATGCAGGTTGAGCAGCAAGCAGCCTGAGGGGCAGAATTCCACAATTCAGGCGAAGAATTTGTGAAGGGTTTTACACAGCCTGATTAGTTAAAGCCGTCAAGGACTGAAAACGTGCCCAGCCAGAAATGGAAATATTGTGATTTATCACTCATGCACATAGTGAGAAATTGCAGTTCAAAGCTCCATGGAAATTTAGAGGGCTAAACACAAACGGTTTAGCTGGCCAGTCCAGACCACAATATAAACACCGGACTCTGAAGCAACAATGATCCGATTTCAAACCATCAGGGTGGCATGGGTTTCCAAATTGGAAGAAGGTTCCATGTGTCTTTGCTTTTTCTTTGGCATAAGCACCTCATTCCAATGAAGTCAAGTGATGTCTACAAGGCCACGTGTTGACCCAGTGGACCTCATACACACAGAAGGCCATGGAGAGCTGGAAAATTAATAATCGAGACCAATGCTTCTCAAAGTGGGTTCCAGGGAAGCCCATATTTTTTTTAAAAATGTACAGTGATGGAAGTCATAACCCAACATTATCGAATTTATTTGATTTATTACAAAGCTCTTATAGTTGCTAGCCTGTTTGACTGATATTGTAAAATGAATGGATTTATTCCAAACCTCAAAGAAAGAAGACCTACAAAAAAATGTAGGAATGTAAAAAAAACTTGAATGTAATTACAGTTGTAATAAAAATGTCTTCTGCCATTGGAAAGTTCAGGGAACAAATAGCCAAACTATTATTGTTCACATTTTCATTATTATTTAAATAATACATAAAACGTTAGAATACGTATGTTAATAAAATAAAATCTGTCCTAAGGGGGTCTGTGGAGTTTATTTCACAGTAAAGAAGTGTACACTTCTTCTAAAAATCAACTCTTGCGACACAGAGTTACCTCATTACCTCATTTCAGTAACGAAACTTGACCTTTCCTACAGCCGAATCTTGTTTGATGCGAATCCCACATTTAATTCTATTTACAGAGATCACTTTTTTATGAGCTCCGAGCTCAGAGCGTCACAAGAAAAACTCCAATCAGCTCCTAAAAAAAGCTGTTTGGCTCCACAATAGAGTGACGAAAGCCACATCAGGGACAAACATGGCTTCTGTTGTTTGATGTCGGCTCAGCTGATGAAAAGAGAGACTGTAATGGTTTAACAAAGCAACCATTCCCTTCTGACATTTACCCTTCTTACATTCAAACAGCATATACGGAATAATAGACTGCAGACAACAAGGACAAGTGCACTAGATATGTTTGAAAGCCATAAACTTGTTAGAGTCTAAAGACAAGCAATATAACCTGACCGTTCATTATTCAATGTTATTGATTACCTTTCATAAAAATAAAAATGAAAATATATGTTCAGAGTTAAATTGCCACAAATGCTTGTGGAAGTCTGTATAAAGTACGTGGACACGTATTGTGTTTGTTGTGGTACCAAAATGATCCCAAGGCTTTTCAGAATTTGTCTTCTGACACCAGAGTGTAGAGGATGAAAGTTTCCACTACGTTTTAACAAAGTTTTACAAAACACATGTTACAGCCTGGGGTGGCTCGGTGGGTAGCACCGTCGCCTCACAGCAAGAAGGTCACAGGTTAGATCCCCGGGTGGGGCGGTCTGGGTCCTTTCTGTGTGGAGTCTGCATGTCCTCCCGTGTCCGTGTGGGTTTACTCCAGGTACTCCGGTTGATTGGTGTCTCTAAAGTGGCCCTATTGTGTATGTGTGTGTGTGAGTGTGTGCACTACAATGGATTGGTGCCCTGTCTAGGGTTGTTCCTGCCTTGCGCCCTATGCTGCCGGCTAGGCACCGGCTCCCCCAGGAATAAGCGGTTAAGAAAATGAATGAATGAATGTTCCAGCCTTCTCCTCTGCATCGAAGGAAAAAGGAGCAAAAGAAAAGGACATATTCTTAAGCAGAGATGAGAAAGAAAGAAGAAAACAGAAGCTAAGAAAAAACAAACAGAAATATACATGGTATGTTTGCAGGCTAATTACAGTATTTTCCCATAAACACTCACTGGCTAGACAGGTGTGCAACGAACAAGCCTTCAGGTCAAGGTATGCTCAACTAATGTTACCTAGCTAGCTATTCTTTGAATCTAAAGTTTGCTAACAAAATATAACAGCAACTAGATAACCCATTCCAATCATTCAATTGTCTACTATTACCTTTTTAGAACAAAAAAAGCCTGACACTGGTATGATATAACCAATACAGACATACCTAATAAAATTGATAATGGAGGTGTTAGATTTACAGAAGGTGTGCAAATGTTCAAGCACTGCCAATAGTCAATAGTGAACCCCCTCCTCACCCCCCCAGCCCCCAATCGAATTCTGCTTAGGCAGAATGAAGGCCCTGTGATGAATCATTACATTGGTGTAAAATTCCATGATTGTGAATATTAATCATTTCTGGTCTCTCTCTAAATTATTTCATTGTACTATGTATTCAGATGAAAAGAAAAAAAACACATTCTGATGCAAGTTCTACATTACAGCCATATTGCCACTGTATAACTTCCTCATGCACTGGACCGTAGCGTTGGTGCTCTCTGACTTTGTACAAAACGAAAGTGTAAAGAAATGAAGACAAAAAAAGAAGTGTTCAGTCAGTCAGTCAGTCATTTTCTGTACTGCTTATTCCCAGTTACAGGGTCACGGGGGAGCCGGTGCCCAGCCAGC
>JAOVYV010000017.1:19928230-19941070 GCA_025674545.1 Hassar affinis
TTAAGATCCAGTGGTGCAAAATGCAAATTCTTCCAATTTTTTAGCTGGTCTTAAGATTTTGATCAGGAGTGTATAAAACTGAATATAAAGTAGTTGAAATGAGCTCCACCTCCAGCAGCTCACACACTGATGCTTCAGTATTACTCATCTAATCATATGTAATAATACCTCAGCACTGTAATACTTTAGCTACTAATTTTACATTGCTGTACTGATACTTTTACTTCAGTAAAGGATCTGAATACTTCTTCCACCACTGCTGATGTAACATTTTGCTGAATAAGCGGTTTCTGTTGGTTCCGTTACAACGTAATTCACCTGGGCCCGATTTCCTGTGCTCTGCTCAAAACTGTGCCACAGGAAGTTTCATAAATTAGCTTTTGGTGATACATTGCATGAGGAACTACCACTGCAAAAGCTCCAGCTCACTACTCAAACATATTTCCTATAACTAAAGCCTGATGTTTCATTGTTCATTTTCTTATCAGTACCTACTTCAGATCAGATTCTTATGCTGATCTTTAAATACACTTAAAAAGCATCTGTGTCAGGGAATGCTACATATCAGAGTTGTTTACGATGTCCGGCTATTTGAATATGCAACATTGAACCTATGGAATGGCTAGCTCCAGCTACCTAACTAGCTTAGCTAACATCAGCGATAAGTGAAACAGTGCAGTATATTTCAGCACACTATTCTATTGTTAATTTGACTATGCAAATACTCCAATCTGACAAATGCAAACTTTTTAAAACTAGCTATAGTTTTATATAATATAGATCACAAGCCGTGTCCCTGCTCCGTACACACTGCACAGGGTACAGAATCCCAACGGCACTTCGTAGGGAACTCGGATCAATCAATAAAACGGCTCTATTTGGGACGCACTGCAACATCGTTAACAGCGGACAGGATCGGGGACGCGCCTTCATTACACCTCTCGGCTGTTTTTAGCACGATAAACCAAACACCACTGTTCAGACTGATTCTGTACGCTGTAGACACTTTTGAAATAAATGTGATGAAACGTCCATGAACTGTAGGTGATGTATTTTAACTGTTTAATGTATGTTTTGGTTGTCTCTTCTCGTGCACAGTGCTCTGATCTCTCGTGTTCAGTGTTAGGTTCTCTGAGCTCCTTAGCTATCATAAACATTACTAAAGTTGAAAGGAACAATGGAGAATGAAGAAGTTGTAGCTTTTTGTGGGTTGCTATAATTTTGTATGTTACATCAGTTTAATGAGCGACGGAGACGACAAAGGTGACGGATCCGCATAACACGCACGCAAACTCCTTCCATTGAGTCTCTGAGCACAACAGAACTTCCAGTGAAGTGATATCCCCATGTTCCCTAGCTCCCTACACCCTGTGTAATTCCCTTTAAAGTAAAAAAAATAAAATAAAAAGACATCAATCATCTTTAATATTTCACTTTAATACGATATAAATAAAGTGAAGTGAATAATGAGGCAGCATTCAGCATTCGTTTCTCTTAAAATAGGCCAGTGATAAACGGCAACAAGATAATTGCCCTACAGTGCCGACCTGCACGTACAAGCAAATCAAAATGTGTATTAAAACCAAGATGAATGTGATTTAAAAAATTATTCACTTGATAGCTCTAGTAAAAATTGCTACCTAATAACCCTGTTACTCATTTAAGAGCCCTTGTAAAAAAAAAAGACATTGTGGCCTGAGTGTTATTTACACATTTTCATGGTTAAATGTAACTACTTAGAATCATTGCTGAAAAATAAAAACATACAGTTTCATTTAAAACGAAACCATAAGAGCTAAATAAGCACCCCAATCATAGAATAACCCAGGCACAGTCTTGGAGGCCCACTGAAAGGTTAACAAATGTGTGACTGAAATCTGTCCTACGCACAAATCCCCCTAAACACACTACTGGGAAAACTGTTAATATGCAAACGGCCTCCTAAATCCCCATGAAACATTAGACTGTTAACATTTAGGCAGTGTGCAGCTGCGGTGTGTGTCCTCCAGGCTAGAGCAGCCCTTTATAATCCGTCCTCTACACAAGCTCCTCGACTAGCCATCAGGCGAGCCTAGAGGTCCTCCGAAAAACTCCAGCTCCGGAGGACAGGCGCATTCCGCTAGTGTTAGAGTGGAACAGAAGTGACACAGAAACTCGATACAGTATCATTTTTTTTCTCCCAGGGAACAAAAAGGTCTCTGTTAATTCCCTGCCCTGGTCATATTCACTGTTTCTAGCTGAAGCCTGAAAGATCAAGTCCATTTCTCTAGACAATAATCTCCTGCTGTCTGACACTGAATGAGAACTAACTGCAGTGAGTTATCATGTAAGGCCGGGTGCCTATTGAGCCAGTCTATGACTGTGATTTTCTCGTCTACTCGAGAGCAGATATGTGGCAATTAGGGCACAGTTTTTCCAAACAGAAGGAAGTTGTTTACAGTCCACTCCATGGTGTAGGCCATGGTCAACCACCACCCCTTTGTCATTGAGGCAAGGCCAATTTATCGCCTGTTATCGTTCGTGCTGCGGGCGCTTTGAAGCAGGCTTCCTAAAGCGCCGTGATCTCAGCCGTGTCAGCTTCTCATGGTCACATCAGCGGTACCAGATGTGAGACCATTAAATCTGTCAGGCCCTAAAGCAGTGACATCGCAGCTTCTCTTTCACCTTTGTGAAACCATAAATTACTTTCAAGTTCCAGCAGAATAACGTTTACAAGCTTGTCTGATTTTGGGTCAAAAAAGATTTTTCAAAAAGTGCCATCATAGTATGATTCAAGTTTGACCTTTTTGTTTTAGGGCAACTTCTGTAACTTCCATCCCATTTGTACGCACACTTATATCACCAGGGAATCCCCGAATGTCAGAAACATTGTTTGAAGCTCAGACGTATAAAAATAAAATGAAAACAGATTTTACAATCAGGGCTGTTTGGGGACGGCTGATACGTGACAGAACCGAGCGTGTCCTAGGAACGCAAAGTACGTCAAACCAAACCTTAATACAGCATTAATACAATTGGTGATGAATCAGATGCTGTTCTGGATATGAGGATGTCCTGTTTGTTTCTTTGGGTGGCTTGACAGGAGACAAGCAGGCAGCAAGTAGGCTCGACGGATACACACAAAGCATGTCAGGAATGTACATACCAAAAGACTATCCAGTCTATCAAAAGCACGTATTAATAATGCACAAGCAGCGATGTTGTTAGACACCTTTGTCAGGCAAACAGGCATTTTTGTTTGTATTTATGAGTGAAGATATCTGTAATCTTGGTTGAGAAATAATGCTTACAGAACACCCTAGAGAGAATTGCATCTCCTGGTACTAGCATCTCATGTCTCTACTTTGTGTGTACATTGAAGTGCCAGAAAAACTGGTACTGGAGCCTATACAAAATACACAGCAACACCACCTATGCACATCCACTAGTGCGTATATAAAGCTACAGACACCTATGGAAGTTTCTAGAGCTGTTTCCACCATGAGAATGGCAAGTCATCATGATTCATGAACAAACATCAGCGTGAGGACTGTGCAACGTTCCCTCCAAGATCCCATGGGGGACCTAGCAAGTATTATGTATACCAGTATACCAGTTTTTCTGATACTTCAGTGTATATGTGCCATAACAAGGCCACGGTGTGTGTGAAGAGCAACACATCTACCTCTGAGTGAAACGAGCCAGGATGTACTATCAGTGGGAGAAAGGAGTGAAGGATGAAGCGGATGTTCCGTATTACGTAATCACGTTATCGCACAGAAGCGAGGAAAAGTTAAATCATCATGACATGCAGATCGCTTTGGCTTGTCCAGCAGGAGCCGTTTCCTTCGGGTGTGTGTAAATCAGAGTGCGTTTATCTGCCGGGCCATTAAGACCTCGCAGCCGTTCCTGTGAGCGAGTGGCACACAAAGGACTCGGAGAGGATGAGGCCCAGGTTTAAAACAACACACCGACAGAGCCGCTATTGTGCTGGGGAGGAAAGCTGTGCTCCGAGTAGACTGAACACAGCTGCACTGGCCTGCACACACACACACACACACACACACACACACACATGTGGAACCATTCATTCTTTTACCATACCCTCCTCCTGAAGCGATCAAATGATTAGTGATCAATCAGCTTATTCAGTTTCTATTCAAAACTAAGGAGGGTGTGACGGTATACACTCATCGCCCATTTTATTAAGAATATCTCTCTATTCTTTCTCAGCAACACAATATATAAACTCATGGAATCATTTTTTACAGTCTGCAACTGTCCAGCCTCCAAACAGAACCTGGGAGGTTTTAAACTATTTCTTCAATAAATCTTAAATCCAGAATATGTCATATCGTATATAAGGTCTTCCTATTTGAAACTATGACTATGACTGTACACTGATATTGTGAAAAAGCACAAAAGTGCTTTCAATATTTTGTACCAAATGTTCCTATTGTTCAACCCCTATAGCAGCAGAGACCAGCTGCAGACCTCACACTCACTTATGAGAAGGATAAACCACGAGTCAGTTAAAAAGACCTCCCTCAAACATGCAGTTAAACCCGAGCAGCATCATAACACCTGAGCTTAGCGTGGCGCCATGCTCAAAGACCTTCCACGCTCAAACATAAAAAGCATGCATTGTGTCTGTGTGTGTGTGTGTGTGTGTGAGAGAGAGAGAGAGAGAGAGAGAGAGAGAAGATCCTGGTTAATCTGGTATTATTAGGCAGACAGATGTTGCCTCTGTAGCTCAGTTTTTTTGGCATAACAAACAAATACAGGTGGCTCCCTCCTCATCTGCTGCTTCTGGAAGTGCAGACACACACGAAGACACACCCAGCCACCCGGAGATCTGACCTTAGCATGCCATAAACATGGCTTCCAGCCTGACTGCATTGGCTGTAGCTGAGTGGTGACTATGAAACGCTGTGACGCCAGCGGTGCCTTCGGGGGTCAAGGGGACAAGCGTAAAGGCTGGAGGGGGGTGGCTCTGTCTGTTTGACTTAGGGCACAAGCATTCCAGAGTGATTTACACACACACACACACACACACACACACACACACATACAAATAGCAGAAGCCTACTCCTGTTATAGAATATATGACTATAAATATGAAAAGTGAGAGAAAGACTGAAAACAAAATAAATACAGACCCCAGCATTGCAATGACATCATTCAGCACTCTAAACTCAGTGCCTCAGCCATGACCGGCCCGAGACTTTCAAAGCTGCTAAAATATGGAATTGTGACACTTGCGTAGGCTCCATGATCTAACAATAAGAGCCAACGGGGCGAGGTTTCCCAAAAGTATCGCAAAAGCATCAATTCACAATGAACACCCACTATCTTTTGCTGCATCTCCAGCGTTCCGCGGCTTCAAAGCGGTAATCTTAACATAGATGTCAGATGTCAGATGTTTGCACCCTTTCGTAGATCCACCCAACAGAAACGAAGGAATGAGTCTTTTATTTACATTGTAGACAGATAATGTGATGATGTAAACACGCTCAAAGGACACTTTCGTTCTGTGTGTGTCAGTGCTGACGTCAGAGTAAACAGCAAATGCAAGTTTCAAACACTTCCAAAGCAATCAAATTAATACAAATACAAACAAAGGGCCTGGGGTGTGTATGTGGGGGGTGTGTGTGTGTGTGTGTATTGGTAAAGTCATTAAGGCATGGTGCTGTGGCATGCTGCCAGTTCAAAAAGAATTTTTCCCTCTCAAAAGTTCTCTGGTGAGAGCAGACCACAGGAATCTGCTGCGCCACAAGCCGAGCGGGGGCACTTTGAAAGAGGATATTACACACACACACACACACACACACACACACAGATGTGTCATGCTATACATGCGAGGACCTTCCACTGATCATTATTAGTGCAGCTAATTACTGCTATACCTAACCCTCACCCTAGCCTCTCTAATAAAAAGTTACATTTTAGTTGCTCTTTTATTTTTTAATATTTTTTGTTAAAAATACAACAAAAAAAACTAATTTCCTTATGGGGACCAGCAAAATGTCTGCACAAGGTCAAACATATCAGACATCCCAATCCTCGTGGGGACAATTTGTCTCCACAAAGATATAAAAACAAGGTATATACACACAAACACACACAGACAGACAGACACACATATATTTACACACACATATATACACACACACTTCTGTTCCATCTCTGCAAAACTGTACCACCGCCTCCAGCTTCGTTCTCATATGGAGAAGTTTAGCTGAAAAGCCTGAATCCCCCACTCCAGATTCAGACGCATGCGAGCCAGAGGGAGTAATAAGTTCCAGTCCATACTGTATCGCTTATAAGTGTGTTATTCCAAACTTCCCCAGACTGAAGCTCTATTTGGAACACACTGTTGCCGTTCGGTTCAAGGATAAGCGGGCAGGAAAATGGAAAGAAGGAACAATCTGACCAACGGTTTGACCAAACACACACTGGTGTCCTCACTACTTTAATAATAAACTCGCATATAATTATTCAGTACATGCGTTCCTCCAACATGAAGCCAATTAAATGTCGCAAAGCCTCGGCATGCTTCATATTGAAGCACAAAAGGAAAAAAAGACCTTAGCGGAAGGTAGTAACTGAGACATTTTTTCCACCATCATCGAACCACAAGTGAGGAAAGACTCTAATGAGTGCCTCATATATCGTGTTCCACGGCAAGGTCATTGCTAATAATGCCTACAAACTGTAAACCTGCGCTGAGTGCGTCACATTTATTCTGAATCGGAAAAGATTGCGTTCAGGCGCAGTGCTCTGAACTGCAGGAGTCTGGAGTCCTTCTTAGCATACAACTCGAAGTTCAAAATTTGAAATCTAAAACCCAAAGCAATATAGCAAGAGTGTTTCTTCTAAAGCCACGCCCCCAGAACATGGACTGCCTAGACTAGAAACTCGGATTGCCCGGTAAGTAGAGATCCCGTCGCCCTGCCTCTTCGTCACTTTCGCTTAGGAGCAGACATTTCATGGACAGCTCCTGCAAGTTTAAGAATTTCATCATGTATGTGTGACTCTAGGAAAACCCATCAGGCTGATTTCTACTAAACACCAAAATGACAAAATATCAGGTTCTGACTAAACCTACTGAATATGTCATATTTTGCACCTTCTGAGTTCTGACAACTCCATGGTCGTCTTGCATCTCTCTCCCCTGTCAATCACAGTCACCCTAGCCAATCGAGGATATGTGTGAGAGCTCGTGTATGTGGAAGAGGGTGGATAGCACTTTGCTCTGAGTGTGTCACGTGATCATAGCAGCAGTTGGCTGGCTTCACGTGTCTCAGAGGAAGCATGTGTGAGTTTTCAACCTCCCAGCTGGGTAGTCTATGATAAGCCTGAGCCGGCTGGTTCGTGGGAATTGGCAAGAACAAATTAGGAATTAAAATAGAAAAACCCAACTTTGAAATGTTTTTATTTAGTCTATGATTTACCCTTGCCTGGGGTTTCTGGTTGTGTAAAAGGAGCCAGTGTCTGAAAGCCTAAACGTGTCCAAAAGCTTGCAGGCTACGTAAGATGAAAACACAGTGAGGGTCAGGCTTTGATCAAGCTGATGAATAGCAACCAGACATAGTGCAGTGGACATAAGCCTTTTTTACTTTTTCTTCTGCTTTTCTACTTTTGGGAATACCCTGATTTTAAAATGCGTTAACTCACGATAAGGGGAAAAGATTCACTTCAGAGAAGTGTGTAGTTTTCAAAATTGTATAGTAAAAAAATGTTGACCATATGAGCGGTTTTTCCCAGGCTGTCACACATATTACAAAAAGTCTTCTGACTCAATCATCAGCCTGGCTACAGCTATGTGTAAATTCACTGCTGATAATGTAGAAGATGAACTTTCTACGATTTACATAAAAATGTTCCTGCTCCATTAAGGCACAACATTCAGATGTGTCCATAATCCATAAATCCATAGAAATGAACCTGCACGAATCACAGCTTGATGAAAATCCTGCAGAGCCCAGAGCTAGCAGACCAATCAGTGAATGTACAGCTGCACTGTAGGAGCTCCACAATGCAACTTCCTCCCACAAGAGAGAGAGAGAGAGAGAGAGAGAGAGAGAGAGAGAACAAGGAGCAAAGGAACAATCAAGCAGCGCTGAAAGGAGGGGGAACGGTGCAGAAAGCACACGTGCAACATTACACTCGAACCTGGGAGTTTGATTTGAGAAGTGCTTGAAGGCGTCTGATACAACCCAGAGGCCCAATCCCCAGCCCACACATGCACACACACATGCACACACATGTGCACATACATACGCACACACATGTGCACACACACACATACACACACAGCTAGGCTCCTGTTAAAGTCGTTAGTTTATGGGTATTACTACACTGGCATGAAGAGTAGCCATGACATCATAACAGGCTGCTGTTTGCTGTCTGAGAGAGGACAGACCATATTACTGCACACACACACACACACACACACACACACACACACACACCAAAAGGCTTCATGGACAAAATGAATGAACTGGGACATCGTTTCTTGGCAGGCTGCCATTACTGACGATGACAACGATTACTTAACCCAAAAGAACCCCCCAGCCCGCCTCTCCCCGGGTTTAAAACTTATTTTTATACTCATTGCTCATCTCATGATTCTATTTGCACTGCATTTATATCATAGTCATGATATTTGGATTTTAAAGCAAAAAACAAAACAAATTTCAAACAACTGAACTCCATTATAAGGTATGTTTGAAAGTCAGTTCTACCAGCACTACTGAATTCTGGCTTCGGATTGGTCAGAAGGTGTTGCTTCATTTTCTTTTACAGCAACTCTAAAAGCTGAGAGAGAAGAAAGAAGAACTATTTATAGCTGCTATAAGAGAAACTCATTTGTTCCACAATGGCTAATGCTTACTTCTAATCTACAATTATATACGGATTAAAAGTCTACAAGCACCGCATCGATCATTTTCTTACAGCCGCACACCTCATCACGACGTATTCCTTACTTATTACACGGCTTTGTTCGGTACTGGATTCTGATTGCATGGTTATGGCATTCTACGATCTGTTATTTCTCAATAGCAGACCGCTGCGGTCAATAACACGCTGTTGCTATGGGCGCGGTCCGGATCATAGACTCTGGAGGACCACGTCCAATCGTATCGATCATCCAACAAACAGAAGTCCACTAAGGTTTGTTGCTTTACTAATCACATTAATAGTGTGGTCTCATTCGCGATACCCTGAGGCACTACTCCATTAGAATATATAGGATTTTTTCTAATATAAGGTTTAAGGTGATTTATAGTGCAGAAGGATATACAGTTAATATTTGTATGGATGCACTTCCAACTACAGAATACACTAATACATCCTGGTGCCATCTTTTCCCAGGTAAGCAACACACACACACACACACACACATACACTCAGCCATCCATATGATGTAAAAGAAAAAGGTGGTTCATCAGACCATGCCACCTTCTTCCATTGCTCTATGGTCCAGTTCTGGTGCCCATTGTTGGTGCTTTCGGTGTTGTACAGGGGTCAGCATGGGCTCTCGGACTGGTCTGCAGCTACGCAGTCTGGTCATATGCTGCATGCGTGTTCTGACACCTTTCTATCACAGCCAGAATGAACTTTTTTCTGTGTATCTGTGCTACAGTACCTCAGACCATACGGGATAACCTTCACTCCACATGCATACCACCCATGACATTGACACCAGTTCACTGGTTCACTGGTTATCCTTCCTTGGTCCACTTTTGATAGGTACTAACCAGTGCAAACTGGGAACACCCCACAAGACCTGCTGTTTTGGAGATTCTCTGACTCTAGCCATCACAATTTGGTCCTTGTCAAACCCACACAGATCCTTACGCTTGCCCATTTTTCCTGCTTCCAATACAACAACTTCCTAATATACCCCACTCCTTGACAGGTGCCACTTTAATGAGATCATCAGTGTTATTCAGTTCTCCTATCAGTGGTTGATCTCTGTGTTTCACGGTATTGATCAGCCTGTATGACTACTGTTAGGTTAAAAGAGATGAAGCGTAATAGTGACGCGGGGACGACTGTTAAGACCTCATTAAGAGCATGGAAACTGGTCTTACTAAGAACGGTCAGACTTTGTGTTGGCAACCAGCAACACACAGAGAACTGTAATCATGGCTGAGGCGTGGATCCTTCCTCTCCCGAGCACAGGGATCTTCCTGAGAAAACCACTTTGATGCTTTCCTGTGTCCAACCATGACACAGACTGAGCCGAGCACACGCTAGCAATCAACGTGAGGGTGTTTTTCTTTCTCATGAATCTGGAGCACCTAACCTAAACGTCGTTGAGAGGAACCCTGAAGCTGATCAAATATAACCATGTAAAATGATCACTCTATTCACACAGACGTATACAATGGGAGGAAACAGGACTCCGGGATTATTCAGGAGCACCACACATAAGACAACAGGAGCAGTGCACCAAACTAAACTACACATCGCAACATGGTAAACTAGACTGTAAACTACGATGACCGTTTAGTTCTTTCATGTCGACTCACTTCTAATGTATATTTCTGACCCTTGCATTAGTGCTCAGATTTAGCTTCAGCGTCTCCACACCAGTCAGCATTCACGCTTCATAATAATGCGTGATTATTATGCCTTATTATGAGTCCAGTTATGCGCAGTACTTCTGTTACACTGCTATTAGTCACAGTCACTGATATCTAACAACTCACTGAGCAGACAGAAAGCGAGCGAGAGGGAAAGAAAGAGAGGGGGCGGCCCTTTCGTGATCTCTTTCTCTGCGTAGGAGTTTTAGGGGAATTCAGAAAATGTGCTGCTCCGTGGGACTGACGGTGATGGAAAACTTCTCCGTGACAAGTGTGACATGTAAACCCCAGGCCACTGAAACTGCACTTTAGACACCATCCAGACTAAATGACTATTATAGTGTCCACAGGACTGTGGAACATATTAAAAAGCCATTAACAAAGTGCCGAGGTGACGTGATCACGACTGACCTGCATTCACGTGTGACATTTACAGCGAATACGACGGTTATCCAGAGAGACTTACAGAAGTGCTTCCTAATCTCCGGCATCCTCACGCTAGAACGAACGGCTCAGGAGATGAGAATATTATCGTAAGACAAAGGGGTCAACAAAAACAGTATATCTGGAGGGTTGTTCATTGTAATACTGTAATATTGATCATTGTCAGTAATATCATCACTACCACCACCAGGCTTCACCGTGGGCATGGGGTCGTGTGTGTGGCTTTTTTGGCAAACTCTAAACGGGATAACAGTACAATAACAAAGCAATATATTACATAAAGGCAGTCCAGAGACAGATTTAAGTTTCAGCATTAATAAAAACGACACCCTGGCTCAGTAGGCTAGGACTTTAGGTTGCTGATCAGAAGGTCAGTAAGAGCTCAAGCCCTGGCCTCAAGCTGCCACCACTGGGGCCCCCAAAACAAACAAAGCTGAAGGGCTGCATCAGGAAGGAAATCTGGTGTAAAACCTGTGCCATGTCAAATGTGGATCAGTGTGTTCCACTGTGCCCAGATGGGAGCAGCCAGAAGAGAATAAAAAAATAAAGGAATAAATAAATAAATAAATAAATAAATAAATAACAATAACTTGTGCATGTGGGTAGTTTTGTTAACATCTGAAAGTTTGGGGCTTGTAGGGACATTTGCTCCATATAATAATTATTTTAGAAAAAAATGATTGAAAGTGATTAAAGGTTTACTGTGTGTGTGCATGTGTGTGTGCATGTGTGTGTGTGTGTGTGTGTGTGTGTGTGTGTGTGCGCGCGCGCGCGCTCACCAGAACGAGAGCAAAGCGCTCCTCGAGCTCAGCAGGCTCCGGCATCGGCACCTTGGCCATGATTTGATGCTTCATCTCACTTTGTCCATCCACACTCTCCAAGTTCCCCATGGCTGAAATAAAGCTCTGCTACAACATCCACAGCTTGAAATAACACACTCAGAGTGTCCCTGTCTGAAGTCTACGATTCCTTCTGAATTCCCAGTAAATCCAGTTCAGCCAGTCGACCACATCCCAGTAACACAGTCAGTAACGTGTTTCCTAAACAAAACTGCCCACGGGCTTCTCCTTCAAGCATCTGCTGCTCGTTAAAAATTAGACTCAGACTCCAAAAAGCGATCAGGTATCAATTTTCCACAGGGGTGTCTCAAACGAACCTGGCCAGTCCATCTCAGGGCCGGAGCAGGCATCTACTCAACTATTCCCCACTTCTGAAGTTGGTCCGCGCTCCTAGCTGCCTCCACTCTCCATTCATTCGTGTCGCGCAGTCCTGATGTGGAGCGGGGAAACAACCCGTGCGCACTTCTCACAGCGCTATCTATCGACCCACCCTTTTTTGTTAAACAGAGTCCTGCCTATCGAGGCGGTCTGTCTGCGGCTGATCCCTCAGTCTCGCAACACAAAATGCTCCGTTACAAACCCCATTTCTAAACCTCCGAAAATCCACCGTCGTGCTCGGCTCCTTGTCGCCATCTGCTGGCTGGACACTGCAACTGCACGCAGAAACGGCTGGACAGTTGTGATTTTTTTTGCTTTTATCCCCACGGTGTGTAGTAGACTACAGGCTGCAAAAATGTCTTTCTTAGAAAGTAATGTACAGACCCATTCCAAAAAAATTAGAATATCATGAAAAAGTTGATTCATTTCCATAATTCAATTCAAAAAGTTAAACGTTCAGGGCGACACGGTGGCTCGGTGAGTAGCACCGTCGCCTCACAGCAAGAAGGTCCCGGGTTCGATCTGGGTCTGGGTCCTTTCTGTGTGGTGTCTGCATGTCCTCCCCGTGTCCGCGTGGGTTTACTCCGGGTACTCCGGTTTCCTCC
>JAOVYV010000017.1:19966009-19978851 GCA_025674545.1 Hassar affinis
TGTGGGAGGAAACCGGAGTACCCAGAGGAAACCCACGTGAACACGGGGAGAACATGCAAACTCCACACAGAAATTTCTCCAGGGATCTAACCCGGGTCCTTCTTGCTGTGAGGCGACAGCGCTATCCACTGCGCCACCGTGCCGCCCCAACAAAGCATTTGCCATATTAATATTTGCCACACACACTCATTCACACCTCAGGGCAATTTAGAGTCACAGAGTTGACTGGAGAACATGGAGGAAACCCACAGAGACACAGGGACATGCTTGACTCCATACAGACAGAAACCTGAGCTCAGGATGGATTTGAGGACTGTCACACTGCGCTCTCCTAAATCCCTAAGCACCAACTAATAATGTAAACATGACTGTAACACGCTGAGCAAAAAAAAAAAAAAAGACATGAGTAACACGGGTGTGCCTTTCTGGAGAAACATGAGAGATTTGCAAGCTTTAAAAGGGATTTGAAAAGAGGATTCCTAGGCTTTTCACTAGAACTTGTACAGAAGGGTATGAAAACAAAAACACTAAACTGCAGCGAGAAGCAGTTTTGCTGGCAGAAACACTTTGATATTAAAGGAGGTCAGACAAGAACTGACGGAAAGTTGTACGGTAAACAGGAAGTCAAATAACCACGCTTCACCATCATGGTGGCTCTTTACCACTGGACAGCTGAAGACTAGGACAAGATTTCCAAAATTGGATAATTGCATGAATGTGCACGTGTACTCTAGGTGTTCCTAATAAAGTGGCTGAAGTGTGTATAACTTCATAAGTAGTGAATAATATGCTTTAAGATGAATAACTAAATAATAATAATAATAATCATCATCATCATCATCATCATTTTTCAGGAACTCAGCAGATGACGCATGACTTAGACTGTTGCTGTGTCAGTTACACCCTACGTGAAGAGCGCGAAATGCAGTGCACTGAGTCGACATTAACTCTAAGTGTTAACCATTTTAACACCAAGTTACATGGACTTTAACAAACCCCCCAAATGGTGTTGCCGAGTCAGGACGGTGTTTCGAAATATCAAAACGAAATATCTAAACAACTGTTCAAGTACACAACGTCTGTACGTCTACAGACTGCCTAACATCCTGTCATATCTAGATCTGAACCACAAACACTACTTCCTCAAAGACTACTAAGAATTAATTCCTGTACATATGGCATCATAGCACTGTGAAGACCACAGCTTTCACGCTGTTTCTGAGGAGTCTTTAATCATTAGCCAGTTATTCCAAAAGCACGGCCATATCAGTTGTGACCGTGACTAGAACACGTCAAAAAAACGTAAGATTTGAACGTCCAATGTGAATTCCAGAGACAAAAAAAAAGAAACATGCTTTGAGTTGCTTTTTGTTGCAGACTTCAGGAGTGTGAGGTTTGGAGCTTAGGAGAGCATGGAGATACTGTATACTAATGACCCACTAAAATCTTATTTCTACATGACAATTTATCTGGCTACAGGGATGTACATGGTTACAGTACGAAACTACTGTAAAAACATGTGAAAATGACAATCTGCAACTCTAAACATTATAGTGAAGAACTGAAATAGCAGTATAAAATAACACATAATCCAATACATTTGATCAAATGGCTTATGCTTTAAAAAAGTATAAATAACTTTATGGTTAAGGGTCTCGCTTAAGGACATATTGACCGCATTGAGATCTGAACACATAACTTCCTGCTCAAAGCTTAAACCAATGAGCCACTACAACTAACTCAACTATGATGCCTTGACTTACGGCAATATTTTATGTTTGTGTGCATTCAGTATTAGAATTAGTACAATCATTGAAAGCTAGATGAGGTAGGTTAGGAAGCGCTGTGGTTAAAGGTTCGTGTTATGGATTAAAGGTCTGGGTTAAGAACCTGGCAACACTTAACTGCCATATTTAGGTCACAACCTCAAGCTTCATTTCAGTGGTATTCAATTATAAGTCACTTCTGTTTTTAAAGCATCAGCCAAATGTGCAAATGTACAGGATTGTGAGTTACTATATACAATATACAATAGTCAGTAAATGGTTGTACAGTCAATTCTGTGCTGTGAAGGTTTAAAGCTGCTCATGAGACATGTTCTGGAAATGAATCAGTTTTAATAAGACCATCATTTAACACTTGTGCCTCTATGACAGTGTTATTTGCCATTAAGTACATGAAAGGGTGTGCTATGATTAAAAAAAATCATTAGTTAATCGTTAGGGTGGTATGATGAAGCCCAACACAAAGTGGTGTTGATTACTGAGAAATCTCAAAGACTTTCCCCAAACTGAAAACGCTAAACAGCTCCACACAGAAAGTGCCATCATAGCAAATGATTCAACCTTTACGAGGAGTGTTTGCCACATGTGTAGCCGTTACTATAGAAACAACAGAGCGATTCAATCCAAACCTTGCAGTCAGATACACCTTCTAGACCGATACACCTTCTAAAAGGTGCCATAAAAGAAATGGCATGTGTATACTGGAAATAGTAACAGGGAGTGATATATACTGTGATTGTTCTATTATTCTTGTGATGTAGCTCCTCTGATTCACTGGGCAAAATTAAAGCTCTAAAAATACAACCCCAATTCCAAACCCCAAGCCCATATTTTATTATTATGTACTGTAGATGGGGGATATTTAAAGTCTTCACACTTTTATGTTGAGGAACATTTTTATGAAATTGTTCCACACTTTTCATACACAGTTTTGTGCAGATTGATGAACCTCTGCACATCCTTCCTTCTGCCTCTCTAAAATGCTCTTTTTATACCCAGTCGTGTTACTGACCTACTTAGCTGGTTTTTTTTTATTAGTACCACTTACTTTTCCAGCCTTTTGTTGCCCCGTCCCAACTCTTTTGAGATGTGTTGCTGCCATCTAGTTCAAAATGAACTAATATTTTTCATGAAATGGTAAAATGTCTCACTTTCAACATCTGGTATGTGTTCTGAGTTCATTGTGGAATAAAATATGGGTTTATGAGATTTACAAATCATTCCGTTCTGTTTTTATTGACATTTTACACAATGTCCCAACTGTTTTGGAATTGGGGTTGTAAAATCTATATTGCCGGATTCACTCAGGCTGTATTTCCCCAGAATACATGACATTTCAATAGAATTATACACAAACTTGGTGTAGTTCAGAAGCAAGGGGATAGACAGTGATTATCCCCAGTGGTGAAATCACAGAGAGTCTGGAAAGATCACGCGCCACAGAGAGAGAGAGAGAGAGAGAGAGAGAGATAGAGGCCTTGGATTAGAGCGAGCTGGTGAACAACCAGACCTTGCTTTGTACAGTTTATTATACAGTGCTTTGTACAGTTTATTATATCCTTCTAACAGAACAGCAGAGTCTGTGAGCGTAAATAAAGAGCTCTGAGTGTCTGAGTGTGCACTGAAGTGCTCTGAGT
This sequence comes from Hassar affinis, assembly GCA_025674545.1. Taxonomy (NCBI): domain Eukaryota; kingdom Metazoa; phylum Chordata; class Actinopteri; order Siluriformes; family Doradidae; genus Hassar; species Hassar affinis. Next base: position 19,969,431 of record JAOVYV010000017.1, read on the forward strand.
GCTGGTGATTATACTGTAATTGAGACTGGCCCGGAAGATAAAAAGACTCGAGGGGCAATAAAAATTTTACCCCACCTTAGAACATATGAACATATATCTGTCCACTTTATTTAGTATGCACACAAGCAAACATGTATACAAGTATTATAACATACCTTATTAAGCCATTCAACTTTCTCCACATCTGGGAAAGTCACCTGTACCAAAAGACAAGCACAAACTTATAAATAAGCATTCCATGTTGCCACATCATACGTATTTTGGTAATTAGTCAAATATTTAAATGGTCAGATGATGTGAAATCTCACCAGAGAAAGAGGCAAAACAAATAGACAGGCAAGTTTCTGTAATTTCTCAGGAAGTCATGAGATTAGAATTGAGATAGCAGCTAGTTCCTGATAACTCACAAGGTTTTCTTTTTTTTGGGGGGGGGATGAAATAGATCAGTAGAGATTTGTTTCATGGACATCATTTAAATGTGCACACAAATAATTTGTCTACTGTTTTATTAAAGCCACAGAGCTCTCCACCAACAGAACATATTAGGTCCATGTTGACCTACAGGCCAACCTGTTTTACTGGAGTTTTGATTAAACCTGTTTAATTCAACGGACTCGACACATTTAATGATATAAAATATCACGGACCCCTGTTTAAATAATCCAGAGAATGCATTCTAATATAAAAGTAACATCTGTAACCATGACATTTCAACTAGACAACATCAAGACATGTTCCAGTAAAGTCTTGTTGTGTGTGAACTGGACCTAATAAGTCATTGTCTAATAGACAATCCCAGATCTTCTATATTTATGGATTTGGGAATTGTAACTGTAACTGTGCCGTTCCTGCAGCGTATACAGATGAGGAGGTGAGAGAGCTGGAGTGACTTACGCACTAATGTGCTGCAGTGTCAGCCACTTTAGGTAGAGATAAAGCACCGCTATCAGTGGGTAGTCGCTGTTCAATGTGGTATGCAGGAAACCGATAACCAAAATGAAAACCGATCATGGTAATAGGTCCAAACCTATTAAAAGCTATTCAATCTTACACGTCATTCAAGATGACACATTAATTATTAACATACCATATATTGGTCTATCTGTATAACGCCTTTGCATTCCTCTATTTGTAAACAACTGCATCTGTAGACATGCCTGTTCCTGTTACCCGACAAGTGCTTTAATAAAAAAATTAAAAGAAAAAAGATTAAAGGACTACACTAGAACGTTGATAACTTCAGTTTTTGTAGCGGCTCTAGAACCATTGGCTACAGGAGTTAGAACACATCCAATCATTACAGGAATTCATGTATTTGAAGAAGAACATAGGATAGCACTATTTGCTGAGGACATTCTTTTATTTTTGACAGACTCAGGGTATAAAATTAACATTTCCAAATCCTCTATCCTCTTTCTGAATGAACAACAGAGGCTACACTCAACTATAGAACATCGCCAATGCGCCAGAAGGATTTCAATATCTAGGGATTAAACCTCCATCAATTATGACCCAAAAACTACTCAGGTTCAAGAAAGTCTATCTATATGGATGTCTCAGAATCTTGATACTTATCTTTATGCTGATTCTTAAAAAAAATAATACAGTTATTTTTTTTATAGAGTACATTAAACCCATTTGTTAAATATTGTTTAACCAAATTTTGCTGTGTTGTCCCAATTTTCTCCCATTTGGAATAATCGGAGACAGACAACCCCAGACAAATCTGATCCTAGATTCAAATTGTGGAAAAAGTATATATATAAAAAATATAAAAAGTAAGACTTTTTATACGATCTGGGGACAGTTCTTGGATTTTTTTTACAAGAAAACAATATTGATATACCTCTTGCTGACTCGGATGCTATTTTATTTTTACTCTGAATCTGTGGATATGCTTGTGGATATATCTGTATTTATATATTTGGGCTGTACTATATACATATATATATATATATATATATATATATATTGCCAAAAGTATTCACTCACCTATCCAAATCATTGAATTCAGGTGTTACAATCACTTCCATGGCCACAGGTATATAAAACCAAGCACCTAGGCATGCAGACTGCTTCTACACACATTTGTGAAAGAATGGGTCGCTCTCAGGAGCTCAGTGAATTCCAGCTTGGTAACACAATAGGATGTCACCTGTGCAACAGAACTCTAAACTTCATGTGGCCTTCAGATTAGCTCAAGAACAGTGCATAGAGAGCTTCATGGAATGGGTTTCCATGGCCGAGCAGCTGCATCCAAGCCTCTCATCACCAAGCACAATGCAAAGTGTTGAATGCAGTGGTGTAAAGCACACTGCCATGTAATCTAGTGCAGTGGAGACATGTGCTCTGGAGTGACGAATCACACTTCTCCATCTGGCAATCTGATGGACGAGTCTGGGTTTGGTGGTTGCCAGGAGAACGGTACTTGTCTGTCTGCATTGTGCAGAGTGTAAAGTTTGGTGGAGGGGGGATTATGGTGTGGTATTTTTCAGGAGTTGGGCTCGGCCCCTTAGTTCCAGTGAAAGGAACTCTTAAAGCTTCAGCATACCAAGAGATTTTGGACAATTTCATGCTCCCAACTTGGGATGTCACTCAAGATGGGATGTCACTCAAGTTCATATGCTTGTGAAGGCAGGGATGACTATACGGAATGACGAATACTTTTGGCAAAATATATATATAAAAAAGAAAGTTCACAACCTTTAAGGGTTCTTTGTTTGTCCCCTGAAGCAGCTCTTAAATGTTCAATGTTAAATGATTTTTTATCTGTTGAAATCTATGAACTCTTAATTATCCATTGAACCCTTAAGGAAACCTTGCAGAAGCCCTTGCTGTAAGAGTATAGGGTAATTTAACACTTACATTCAATTTAAACTAGAAGTGAAACAAGAAGTGGGTATGGCTAGAGAAAGGAAATGTGGCACTGTGGGTTCAACTGTGTTTTGCTCTCCTAAACGCATTCTTGCTTCTAATTTTCCACATTAACACTATCACATTCCTCAGATTGGCCAAGTCCTGCCTATATTTGGAGATATAAAGTTTCAGATATCCAAATCTTGACTCACCGGCTGACTTAGAGCAGAATTTTGATTTGATCTGTTCATTTTGGCATTTCACAGGCCGCTGTATGAATCCCTGGTGATCTGATACTCATCTGTCCAAATATAGCCAGGATCTGGCCAGGCTGTGGAATGTGATGGCATTAATGTGGAATGGGGAGGAGAGGAACCATGTACACAGGGAGAAGGAGAGGCTGTAGGGGAGCCGAATTAACAGTTTTGACCCAGAGCATGTGATGTGATGTGAAATAACATTTCAGAGGAAGGGTGTGGTGTAAAGCAGGACAGAAGTGTCTGTCAGCTCTGTTTGTTCATGTTCAGCACCTCCAGTTTCAAGTCAAGATGTTCAGACACACAGGTCGGGGATGAGTAGTAGTAGTAGTAGTAGTAGTAGTAGTAGTAGAAATGCAGACTGACTTAATTTATGTTTATAATATTAAAAACCTTACCCTAGAGGCTGTCCGTTTCTCACTTTCTAGAGATGTATTCAACCGATTTAAATTGACCATAACCTCATAACCATAGTAAAAATGTATCTAGTAGTTTTATTTGAGTTGACCGAAGGTTGAAGAACCTAATAATAATCCCAAAATCATGTTATGATGAGGTATCTAAGATTACAACACCTAGTATTATGTGCAGTACTTATTCAGTGAACCGGGTTACTGAAAACCTTGAGGAACAATGTGAAGCATGGGAAAAAGTACAGCTGAGTGATACGAAGTACAGCATACTGATATATATAACAAACAGAAATATTACAATATCAAATAGTGGAAGTGTGCAAATATAGACGCACACCACCCCTACAGGGTAGTCGAAAATGTTTTAATCGGGCTGTAATGTTTTTTTGCAGGCTGATATATTCATAAAGCGACAAAAGAAGAGGTGGTAAGCCTCTTTTGAAAGCCATGCATGAACATAAAGGTACATGTACAGCTAATGCTTTAATTAAATGATGTATGTTCAGGTCATTATTCATTATTATGATTATTATTATATACACTGAGATTGAGATTGAGTGTATATCCTTATATAATAGTGTATGAACCTTCTTACAGGGATGACTTGAATAATAAGTACAGTATAATAATATGTACAGATGAGTGTGTTGGGCTGGAAGCACCCCCTCCTCCTCCCCAACCCTTTCCCTCCAACCCACCCACACACACACACACACACATACACACACAGAGTGAAACACAGAAGTGCGTATGGCGTCGAATCCCTGTTTAAAACATGTCTAAACCTTACCCAAGCCGGCAATTCCCGCTTGCTCTTGAACACCCGTGTGGTGGTGAACTCCTGCTCGTTCTCCTGCATGTACATGGCGCTGTGCAGGCTCTGCAGCTTTCTGTCACGGTGCTGCTGCCATCCCATGTACACCGCGAGGCCAAGCAGCACAAAAGTCAGGCTGAAGCCGAAATATCCAGCCAGGTAAACCGGCAGCAGTGCGCCGAGGCACTTCCCGAAAGACAGCAGCACGGAAACGGCTTGCCTGGCCCCGGTGTCCGGATCCGGAGAGGGCTCTGCGCCGGAGCGCGGCCCCGCATCCTCCTGCTGCATCGCCGCTCCCGCTCCGAGAAAACAACGCCGCCGCTACCTTTCTCCTCCCCGCGAAAACACACACACACACACACACACACAGCCTATCCTTCACTAGCACAGAGGGCTTGTCCGAGCGATCATTTGCTTGATCACTTTGATTACCAGAGGGATTACTGAATCCAGTGGAGAAGACTCGATCACTTACGTGGCTGCGCTGCGACCATTTGGAGTAGAGTTTCTGCGCGCGGGCGTGTCGGGGCGGGTTTTCAGAAGCTCAAGCCCTCCTTGCTTGTTGCTTCCCTTTCCTTTTCTTTTTTCTCTCCTTCTTTCGTTTAAACAACAAATGCATGAACACCTATAGAGATCTATACATCAAACTGCTGCAGTTTACCCATCATTTATCCATCACTGACTGGTCAGGAGTGTTAACAGCACTAAACATACTCTGATCATGGCTTACACTTCAGTGCATGCTTGTGCTCTCGGTTTTAACGTTGTGTTTTGGTACAGGAACCTCTCAGTTAAGTATAGGAACAAGCTGGCCCAGCTGGTGAACCAGGCCAGTAACATGAGGATCAGAACTTGTATATCTGATCCTTAAGTAAAAAGGCAATTGATCCTACCCATCTACCCCTCCATCAATCCATTACCCAAGGTTCCACTAACTAGAAACTATGGGTACAAAAATCATGTGTGCCCTCTGCTGGGACTATTCTGAACAAGGATATAATAAACAACTCTGTTACATAGTCATAAATCTACATACATCTTATTTCTTCTGGTTTAAAGCTTACTATATAAGCCTTTACTCTGGGAGTATTCTGTCTATAAGGGTTCAGCCTAGTGTGGATCAGAGTGGATGGATCTCTAGAGATCTCATGGTGGGTTAGGGTTAGGGAGAATTCACCTCAAATGGGATGCCAGTCCATTGCAGGGCACTGTGGACATGAAGCTTGGTACCTACAGGCAATTTAGGCATAGCCTACCAGTGTAGGAGGAAACTGGAGAACGTGGAGGAAATCGCAGCCTGCTGCACCACCATGTGGCCTGTTTGAATTTTATGGAAAAAAAGTATAGACCCCGTTGGTGTTGCACAGCAATCTCGCTCTAGACGATCTGTATGGATATCATCCCATCAGGAGTTAAATTGTCGTAAATGGTCACACTGAAGCATGGCACTGAAAGCCATGGTGAACAAATTTAACTTGCAAAATTTTACTTTTCTGATACAGGAAACTCCTCGGTAAGAACTCCAGGTGGCCTACCAAGTTAACATAAGCTAGCTAGGTTCAAAATCTCACACAGCTTTTAGTCATGTATTCGCAAAGCAATATAAATTAGGCATATTACCTGACTAGCAAGCTAAGCCTGTTAAACATAGTTTATTAGCCAGCCAACTGCACTGCAAAGATGAAGCTCTTCAGACCAGTTATCCCTTCACAACCATCTTCTATCGGCTTGGAAAAGTGTCTCATTTGATATGCAGAAAAATCTAACGTGTTTATGGGCACTTGTTGCAAACAGGAGGCGTGTCTGACATCAGAGTGATATCTGTCCCTCAGGGTTTATATGTCCTGATAACCTATTGGTAACCTATGGTCGATATTAAAAGCAATAGCTTAATTTGGATGAGTGTTTTCTTGGACAGATCTAGCTACCTGTGATTTATTGAGGCTCTTAGGTTTGGGCTTCAGTGAAAATATTGTTTGATTGTTCGAGCTGTTATCCGTTGTGCTTTGGATCTGGAACATCTTGTTTCTCCATAGGCACATGTAAATTTCTGTTCAGGTTACAAGCCTTATGTTTGAGCCTTACCCCCATTGCGTTCCCAAATAAAGGATTTGCATGTGCATACTTCCACACCCTTCACTTTTTGTAAACATTCAGTGATCTTGTAGCCCTGTTATGGCCAGTACTGAACAGGCTACACTATCACAACAACATGGAAAACTAGTAAAGCTACTAAGCAACAAGTATTTCTCCCCCCTGCACTACATTGTGTGTAATGCCTTCAAAACCATAGCACTATATGCAAATACTAGCACAACTGCCATGACCAAATAACAGCAAAGCCAGTTGCCAGGTTTCTCACTAATTTGTTGACAGGCATTCATTTAATCAAACAGCGGCATTTCATATATATAGTAAAGAGACCTATTCATCAGGACGCTTTACTTTCCTCTTTCTCCATTTAAGGCATTCTGACACGGTTGCCAAGTAGGCTATATAACATGTACAGTATATAAAACACATGCAGACCTCTAAGAGCTCTACAGCCTTGGATTACCATTCAAATTACACAACATGAACACAGCAGAATGCAGTAAGTTGTTTACTGTTCTGTTTACTGTTCCTTTCATTTCTTTCTTCACCAATATATCATCAATGAAACGTCCTACCATCTGTCCTAGTGCCCCCTACAGTAGGGTAGGCTCAAAGCAATTGTTCTTGAAAACAGTATTGCCTATAATTACAAACTTTTTATGGTAAGATGGCCACTAGAGGTGCATTACTCTATTGAGTACACCGTGAGGGACAGCCTAGGGTCGCTCTTGGAAGCCATGAACTTCACTCTGCAGTTGATGAAGACAGCCTTCCTATGACGATGGCTAGAATTAACTGCCATGAGCAGTTTATATCTCCAACAGTGTGGACTTTGTGAAATCTTTAATCAGTTTACCAGTTAATGTTAGGGATTATTTGTTTCTGCACTATCCAGTATCACCCAAATTGAGTCTGGTTCTTCTTAAGATTTCTTCCTCTTATCATTTGAGGGAGTTTTCCTTGCCACCGTCACCACCGGCTTGCTCATTAGGGATAGCTGTTGGGGACAACATGTCCTGATGTCTTGTCTTTGTGAAGCTGCTTTGAGACAATGTCCATTGTTAAAAGCGCTTTAGAAATAAAGCTGAATTGAAATTGAGTTGAAAGGTTGAAAGCCAATATCTTGTGATGTAAAGTCTCAAACTTAATCAGATTTCACACCCTGAATCACTACTACATTCTTCAGATGCCAAATCTCAAGAAATTTCATCCATGGGGCGCTGTAGCTGATACATTTCATTATCTCAAGAAGTGCATAAGCAACAATTTTGCAATTTGGTATACTTATTTTCCTTCATTCATTCTCTTACGTTATGTGGTGCTCATATTCTGCATGTGGCACAGTTTAACTAAACACAAACAATACAGTAATTTCCATGAAGCAGTTACCCAAGCCTAAACATTTTCTGTGAAAACTCACTGGTTGTCAAATCTGCCAGTACAAATCCAATGCAGGGGTGAAAGAATTGACAGTGGATAGGATGGCACTCCATTACAGTTCATTATACACACACATTCATAACCATTCATAACTTAGGGCAATTGGCATAGACCAGTGGTGTCCAATCTTATCCAAGAAGTACCAGTGTTAAGTACCAAGTACCAGTACCAGTGGTGCAGGTTTTCTTTTCATCCAAGCAGAAGCTGCACACTACTGAAAGTCAAGATCCATGGATTAGATCAATTGATTAAAAACAGATGAATGAGGTGTGACTCCTGTTTGACTGGTAGCAAATCCTGCACCCACAATGATCCTTTGTGGATAAGGGTAAAAACACCTGGCATAAACAAATCTGCATGTTTTTTTTTTTTGCATACTGGGAGGAAAAGGGAGATCCTGGAGGAAACCCAAGCACACACACACACACACACTCACAGAGCATACCTTCACTCAGACAGTAACCCAAGCTCAGCTTCCAACCAGGGACCCAGGAGATGTGAGGTGGCAATGCTACACACTGCATTCTCAAATGTTAAGGCAAAAATGTATTACTGACCTGCCATAAAATCCTTAACCACACCAGCATTTACTCATACACTCCTTCAGAAAAGGTACAGAACCATTTAATGAGCCTGCAGATAAATTTTAGAAATCTAAAATCTAAAAAAGTTTAAACACGTGAGACACACCGTGTCCGGTGTTGTGCAGATGAAAGGATACAGAAGCTTACTGAACTGTGCAGTGCAGAGAGTAACAGTAAATAGAGGGCTTTTTTCCTTTCACATTAGAAGTGTGCTGGAGGTGTTTACACAATAGGACCATGTGACGAGCTGCACTGTTAATGCTGTCAGTGGGTGGAAAATATGTGTGATGAGTCAAAAGGGCCTGTAGGCTCAGGATCTGAACACATCTGGCAAGTCTGTTACTGCTAAAAGAAATCCAGGACATTATAAACGGAGCTGTATGCCATATTAAAAACAAGTGCATGTTAAAGAAAAATACTGCAGGCTATCATTCAAAGTACTGAACAATGTCCAAAATGGCTCCCATGTAAATGTAAATATACAGTATTTCTATTATGTTTAGATGCATGTATACTGTATCTGTATTTCATTTTAAGAGCAAGCTGTTTCATCTGTCTGTTGTACTGTGAGGCCAGTAAAAAGCTGTTTTTGATTTCACCACAAAAGTTTGTAAACTGTTTGACCAGAAGCTCCAGCTGTTTTTAACAAATTCCACTAAGAGCACACCAGGATCTCCAGAGTACACAGACATTACTGAGCATTTCATGGCAATGTAATGTTGGCAATAAGCCAACTGTAGCCCAATTATAAAGTCTTGGACAGACGGAGAGATAAAAGCTAAACAAGCTTACAGAAAATGAGTGGTGTCAAATCTCTTAGAATAGTGACATGAAGAACTCACTTTAGCATTAAATCAGCTTTATTTGCCTCCATCTGGCACATTATTACAGGTCCTTCTCAAAAAATTAGCATATTGTGATAAAGTTCATTCTTTTCCATAATGTAATGATAAAAATTAAACT
>JAOVYV010000017.1:20108893-20119879 GCA_025674545.1 Hassar affinis
GCTGCAAAAGGAGGCCCTACACCATACTAATAAATTATTGTGGTCTAAAATGACAGGTGTTTCAGTTTCATTGTCTATTCCCTGTATGTATGCATGTATGTATGTAGGCTTTACCCTTAAATAAACAGTGCCTCAGTCATTAACGTCTTGTTTTATGGCACAACGTCACACCGTAATGCTTCAAGGACATAAAAGGATGCCACATGGATCCCGGGCTGGGTCTCCTGCTGTCGGATCAGTCAGGAATAACTTCTGAACAGCTGTTTCATGTCATTTTGGACAGTTGTCTACAAGTGTGTCGTATTTTTCGATGCAAAGCACTTCATGGGCACAAGGGGGTGCTGTTGTGCTTCACATATCATGACACTGTCCTTTTTTTTCTTAATCGTATCAACTATCAGAAAAGTACTGTCGGTTTGGTATTTTTTTTTTTTTTGAACAGAAGGTTCTGCTTCTTACTTGGGTGAATAGAAAAAAACAGTACAACAAAGTGAATTAATTCATGTTTATAAATACAACATGAATATTTTTAATAATGGTTCCGTACAAGGTCGAAATCCTGCTTTTGGGTCACGTCTGTGGTTCTGGGACTCGATCCCAAAAGAGTTGGTGCTTTGGAGCTTTGGAGTCGAATCCACACGCTGAAAGTGATTCGCCCTGACGGAACACGGTCAATCAGTAGTTCTGTTGAAATCATCTGGTCGTGATTGAAGGCTCCTGAGAGTGCAGAGTCAGTGAAAACCTCTACAGAATACTGTCACCTGATCTGAGGGAAGGAAGTGAAGATGTTCAGCTGATAACATTCTCACGCTGTGAGCGATTGTCTGTAGTCAGTGATACCGTGTATGCAGTTACTGACCTCTTACTCAGTCTTATTGAAGTCTACATGTGAGTTCTGTAGCAGTATTAGTCGATTGAATGATGGAAGGAAAAACTTTTTTTGCTCAAATGTCCGTTAATGGATTTGATGGAACGCTAGTGCCGTGTTTACAGATCACACATCACTGCACTTTTATGCTTTTAACGAAGGAAAGTAAATAATTGTGTTTGCTGTAATCGTTCTGTGAACCTGTGCTTTTGTGCCGGAGTATTTGCTGATCTCCTTTTTTTTTTCCGTAGGGAACATTGAGACAAACCACACACTGCCACCGTCACACAAGTCGAGGAACAATCTTCTCCGGTAAGGCTTCTGTATTTCAGTAATTGACTATTGATAACATTTCCAAAAGAACATGACAGGTTGTATTTTTCCTTTGCAGTAAACTGTCAGAATTTGATGATCTTTCTTGTCAACAGCATGCTTTTCCTTTTTATTTGGACCTCTTCTATGGCTGTCTGTTACTAATCTCTCTCTCTCTCTCTCTCTATTCACCCTTCCCCATGTCTCGCAGCACCAGTCTGGACCTGTATGCTAATGTGATGCACTGCCAGTCCTTGCCGGGGGTTCAGACTCGCCACAAGAACATAGACATCATTATCATTCGAGAGAACACAGAGGGCGAGTACAGCAGCCTGGAGCATGAGGTAAACACTAGCTATCCTTCCTTTCATCAGTGGCCTCACATTCTTTCTTTTGCTTTTGCCTTTGATAATACTGCTGAACGGGTCTCAACTGCAGTTCAGTTCCCTTCCTGTTCATCCTACACATGCCCGGCTTCTTCATTGTGTCACCTTCCTGTCACAGCAATTAGTCCACATTATAACAGTGATCAAAGTCTCTGTGTCTGTGTCTTTGTCTGTGTGTGTGTGTGTTAGAGCGTACCCGGTGTGGTGGAATCCCTTAAGATCATCACACGGAACAACTCTCTGCGCATCGCGGAGTACGCCTTCAAGCTGGCCAGAGAGAAAGGGCGTCGCAGGGTCACAGCCGTGCACAAGGCCAACATCATGTGAGTTGTAGTGCGTGCTTAATAGAAAGGTATCGTGTGTCAGCATGTCCTCGCTGCAATTTAATATGCCAATTTTGCACTTATGTGAAGCAGTTTAATTCTTTCCTTCCTGGAGTTTAACCACTGATTTTGCAAACCACATTTCCTGGAAAGCTGGGACACTTTCTAAACATGCAATAAAAACTGGAATCTGTAATTAGTTCATTCGTTCGAGCTGAACTTTTATTTAATGGATAAAAGGGCAATGGTGTTTTCAATGAGGAACGTAATTCATTTTGTTACATATAAACACATTTAGGAAGTGATGCCTGCAGCACACTCAAACACAGTTGTTACAGAGGCGTGTTTCCCACTGGGTCACATCACTTTTTCTTTTAATTATACTTTGAAAGTTTTTGAAAGGGAATTGATGATACTAATTGTTGCAGTTTTGCAAGTGGAATTTTTGCCCGTTTTTGCTGTGTACAAGACTGGAGCTGCTGAACGGTCCGTGGTCACTGCTGTCTGATTCTTCTCTTCATGATGCCCTGTAGATTTTCAGTAGGAGACAGATCTGGACTGCAGGCAGGTCTGTCAAACCACGCTGTTGTACCTGGTGCAGAATGAGGTCTGGGATTGTCCTGCTGAAACACACATGGACGGCAGCATGTTTTTCCAAACTACCAGTATAAGCCTCTGCATCTATGGTACCTTCACATAATGCAGATCCCCCATGCCGTGGGCACTCGTCGGACCACAGAACACATTTCCACTCCTTTTCTCTTTCAGTCATCTCGGATGAATTCGGGTGCAGAAAACTCATCATGTTTCTGAGCAAAATTAACATCTGGCATCCTGTTTGCTTGAAGCAGTTTCAGTTTGCATTTCCAAAGTACACCCATGTCCATCACTGTAGCAGGAAGGTTTCTCAAATGATACTGCCTGAGGGGTTGGTGTGTGTTCAAGCCCTTGGCCTTTATGCACTGAGATTTCCCCTGACTCCCTGAATCTTTGCATGGTGTTATGAACTGTAGATGGTGAAAGCCTGAAATTCTGTTATTTTTAAATGTCAGTGAAGACACTGAAAATGTTTTCTTTCTTCTCGTGTCCCACGTTTTTAACTTATCACTTATTGTATATATTGTGTATTATACCACAAAAAGTGCTTTTTTTTTCCCTGTTGAAAACTAGTCGGTTAATATTAGATTCAGGAGAATGTTTCGGATAAAAGACGCTAAGAACTAACGCTGCCGTACGTGTTTACCCTTGTTTTCGGCTAAACGTAAAACACTGTGCATGTACGCCACTGCTGATTTGCATTTGCTAACCCTCACAAAGCTTCATTCAAAAAGGAAAGTTCACAGAGGTGAGGTCCAAAGAAAACGGTTTGACAAAAACCGAGTAAAAGACAAATTGTATATAACTGCTAATCAGCAGAGTTTCTCTGCTACCAGGGAGGCCAGTCCAGGATGAAGCTTTTTAAAACCATCCAGATGTCATGGCAAACGGAGCCAACTTATAAGCCAGCTTTCATCCTCTGGGGGGGAAACGTGAGCGGAAACGTGCAGTTTGTATCCAGATTTATGAATTGTTCCGGTTGAGTGAGAGAGTTTGGCTTCCCTTGTTTGACTCCCTGTTACCACGTCCACTCGTATCTGCATCATTAGTGGGATCGCAGAGTGAGGAGTGCATCACTCCCAGAATCCTCTTTCCTCGTGTTGTCTCGGATAGAGTTTTACTCGCCACTCTCACCTCCTGCTTGCTCACAGAATTGAATTGTACCTTCGGTTGCTCATGGTTAATGGTTATCCTAAACCAACAAACGATCTGTCTGGGTTTTCTAAATGAACCGAATTCAATCCTGAGCAACATTTGTAAGTGCTTTGCTGGCACTTGATAATCTCATACAGCCTTATCATGCTCATCATCAAATACATTTCCTTTTGATAAAAGGATAATGCGATCGAGTGCCGAAGCGCATGTATTCATTTTAGTGTGCTAGGGTGATATTGGAGCGCAGTGAGCACCTCATGAGCAAACTGGATGGGGTGTGTGGGGGGCAGTTCTTGCTATTCAGTGTAGCCTTTATTCAGCTTGTAACTGCATAAACCTTCCTTTTGATTTCATTGTTCAGCTGTCAGTCATTATGTAGTTAGTCTTATAAACCGTAAATGTATTGCAACATGAGCCGTAATCAGGTTTCTGAATCGGTGTTTGGCGGTTTTTCTCATTCTCTCTCTTCCACTCCTCCTCTCTTTTTCCTTTCTCTGCCTCTCTCTCTCTCTCTCACCAGGAAACTGGGCGATGGCCTCTTTCTGCAGTGCTGTAAGGAGGTGGCGTCTGGATACCCTGACATTGCCTACGACAGCATGATCGTGGACAACACCACTATGCAGGTGAGCAAGGGTCATAGTTCTTTTCAAGCCATGTGGCGTATTTAAATATATATTTATACTGACCCAAAGACGCTGCTGAAAACAGAACCCTTAAAGCTCCAAGCGGAGTTGCCTTCTCATTTTTGTGTTTTTTTTTGCATTGTATTTTGTCTCAGCTTGTGTCCAAGGCCCACCAGTTTGACGTCATGGTGATGCCTAATCTATATGGTAACGTGGTCAGCAACGTGTGCGCTGGGCTAGTGGGCGGACCCGGACTGGTGCCTGGAGCCAACTACGGGAATAATTATGCCGTTTTTGAAACCGTGAGTGCACGTTAGCTGAGAGGAGAGTGTATGTGAAACCACGACAAAAATTCAATTATTAAGCCTCTATTCAGTAAATAAGTACTGTATACCAATCAGCCATAACATTAAAACTGTGTGCACCACCGAAAGTACCTACAATGGGCATGAAAACTGAACCATGGAGCAATGAAAGAAGGTGTCCTGGTCTGATGAAGCATGTTTTCTTCTGCATCGTGTGGACAGTCAGGTATGCGTGCGTCGCTTTCCTGGTGAACAGATGACACCAGGATGCACTATGGCATGGAAGAAGGCAAACTGGTGGAGGCAGTGTGATGCTCTGGGCAATGTTCTAATGGGAATCTGGCATTGATGTGGATGTTACTTTGACATGTAACACCTATCTAAACATTGTTGCAGATCAAGCACACCCCTTCATTGCAGTGGCCCTGCTACACTGAGAATATTGTTCAGGAATGGTTTGAAGAACATGAAAAGAGTTCAAGGTGTTGACTTGGCTTGCAAACTCCCCAGATCTCAAGCTGATCGCTGCATCAGTGGGATGTGCGGGACAAACAAGTCTGATCCATGGAAGGCCCAGCTCGCAAGGACTTAAAGGATCTGCTGCTAACGCTATGGTGCCAGATACCACAGCACACCTTCAGAGCTCTTGTGGAGTCAGTGCCTCGTTGGGTCAGTGCCGTTTCTGTGGCACAAGGGGAACCTACGCATTGTTGGGCAGGTGGTTTTAATGTTATGGCTGATCAGTGTGTGTGTGAATGATATTGTTGATGAGTCATCGTCTGCTGATGAAATGGGTTGGTTTGTGGATTTATTGCTCCGACAGGCTACTAGGAACACCGGGAAGAGCATCGCTGGCCGGAACATTGCCAACCCCACTGCAATGCTGCTGGCCAGCTGTCTCATGCTGGATCACCTCAGGTAAGTTCAGCGTGTCCCTCTCACTGACCCTCCCTGTTCACCACGCGTGATGGTTTGACATAATGTTCCGTTTGAGACATTAGTCATTTCTCCCAGCACCTCTATTCAGTCACTAAGCTGGATCCAGACATTTTAGGGTCTGAATCATCTTAATGTCTAACTGCTGTTTATTGATTTGTTTATTTATTTCCATTTTCTCAAATAGTTTAATCATTTTATAACGCTAAGGGGTGTTGGATAGCCATAGCTAGACATTAAGCCCATTTTTTAACCATGCTGTCTATGGCTATTTGTCACATGAGAATAGACTTGTTTAGACTACATTTAGACACACAATTACCAGAAAAATCGAATATGCTTTATCTTGTTAACTCATGTAATCATTTCACTTTTCTTCTTTAGACTTCACGAGTATGCCAGCATGATCCGTAATGCTATTTTCTCCACTATGAATGAGACTCAGGTAAGGTCGGCTCATTCCACAGCTAACCCATGAGTTGTGTTCTTATGAAACAGAAGCCTGAAAATAGGCCTGCTTTGATTCCTTAAGTAGTAACACTGCTGAACTTGTGTAACAAGTTTCAGGCAGATATTTTAGGTATTTACTGTAGTTGTGAGCTTAACAGGCCTCGGTGCATAATTATGGCAAATTGCTGATACCTGCTCATGTGCAGCACTCCCTCCAACCATGTTTTTAATTCTGGAATTTATTATTGTTATTGTACAGGAGCTCAAGTCACTCATTATCTCATTAGCCTGAGATTAAGCCTAAGGACGTTGTCCTTAAATGAAAGTCTACAATTTTACCAATTCGCACGTGTATTCACATGCACATACAGCTCAGCCAGTCCAGCACAGCGACTCCCATAGACACGCTAACTCCTGCCTCCTTTTAGATTAGTCCTAATGTAATGGCTACTTTTATTTGTCTTAATTTATTTCATTCAAATGAATGAGTTTCATAACAGTGAGCCAATTATTTATTTATGTTCAGGAATATTTCACATTTGTTGTTTAAATGCTCCTGAGAATGATTTATACTCAATCAGCCTGACAAATGAGGCCAGTGGTCTGGGCTAGGAATTATGTGGTATAGGTAATGAACAATCTAAGAGAATACTGATCATGGATTGTAGGTTTCCTATAAAAAAAGATCATAAACCTTGTTATTTAGAAATTGGCTACCCTTTTTGATCACATTCAGATTTCACTGATTTTACATGTACACGTGTTTATTTTATGTAAAGTGACTTACAAATGAAGCAGAATCAAACCAAGCATAAAGCTGAGCAGCTGAGTGTTAAAAACCGTACTCTGTGGTTCATTGTTCAAATGTATTCATATCTGAATACACTCAGGTCACTCGCTTCCTGGTCATGCAGTTATCCAATTGGCCAAAATCATGCAGGTCAAGAGCTTGAGGTAATATGAGTCCTCAGTGTTTTTGACAGTGGCATGTCAGAAATTGCTGATCTGTTATGGTTTTCATAAGAACAGTCTCGAGTTTACAAAGGATGGTATGAAAATAAACATGCAGTGAGCAGGAGCTGTGGACGAGCTGTGATACCTCTTTGTTCATGAGGCCGGTAAGAGGAGAATTGCCCGACTGGTTTGACCTGACAAGAACTCGAATAGGCACTCCTTACAACCGTAGTGAGTAGACGAGCATCTCGGAAAACACGCCGAACCTCGAGGTGGATGGGTTACAACAGCGGAAGAGAACATCAGGCTCCACTCCTGCCAGCCAGGAAGAAGAATCTGAGGCTGGATATTATCTGTTCTGTTTCCAAACTTGTCGTTCGATGTGAATTACCTGAAGCTCTTGACTGATTAAGCTGTCCCTCATTACATGACGAACCAAACCCAAACTCCTTACGGTCAAACGCCTGTTACTGGAATGCACCGAAAATAACTCCTTACAGCCAAAACTATTAAGGAAATAACTTGTTTACCAACACCATGGCCGAGACACTCCTAAAATCTTTTGTCAGATGTAAATCCACAGATTGCAGTAGAACTGCAGTGCGTTTCTTTAACATGTTCTTTAACTCGTGTTCCAGTCATGAACATTTTTTACGCGCGTTTTGTGTTGCAGTTGCATACAGCAGACATCGGAGGGCAGGGCACTACCTCGGAGGTGGTACAAGCCATCATGAGGAACATCAAAAGCAGCGGGCCGCTCACTACCGAGCTCTAATTATACAGGTAAACACCACGACCGCCATAAATGGTAACGAGGCGGCATCGCTATGTAATAAGGATGATCTGTTTTTACAATAAAATGATCAATCATTCTGGGAAGAGGAAGAGCTGCTTTTAAGTTTAGTCATCAGTGATTAACCTGTAATGCAATAAAAATACTCCTGAAGGTGTGTGTGTGTGTGTGTTATTGTTGTGAGTAACTCACACACACACACACACACACACACACATACACACACACACATGCACACACACAGGTAGACTGATTGATGGCTTTTTGCTCTCTTTCTTTGTCATTTCAGGTTCTTTTTAACAAATCCCGTTCCCCACAGACTCTTGACAAGCTGCACTCTTGCATACAGAGGTTCGCGATCCGTTTCTGCTGGTTCCACTGAAAGTTTGGGTTCGGTCTGTCCCTTTTGGTGAAGAGGTCACTTAGTGGTTATATTGTATTAATATGATATTTATACAGATGTGTTGTGCAAGGTTGGCTTAGGATCTCAAAAAGCATTCCATGGTTAAACAGCTGTTCAATGCAGCAGTGTGAGTCTGTTTTTTTTTTTCTTGCAGTGGTTTATTTAATCCTTTATGCAATGCTGCCTTCTGTCCCAACTATACATGAACAATATTTGATAAAGCCGCTTATTCATTTTATATGCAGTGTTTTCTACAATTGGTCAATGTTCAGGGAAATGATAATACTACTACGTCATCCTTTAGAATATCAAGTTCCCGGGATGTAAATATGAAACCGTACTAAATTCGTGTACAAATCTTAGAATTCTCAGAATGCTCAGAGTTTTAATTCTTTTCAGTTTCTTTGACCCGGATACCTTGTCCACAATATTTCTCTGTAAACCAGTATCTATATATTTTTTCCCATGCTTTAAGTCTGTTATTGCATTTCCATTGTTACATAGGTGCATATGGGGACTGATATTTGACATCAATAAAGCGGTTTATAAACTTCCTTCTTCCTAAATACATCTGTGCTTTATAAGCTGTGAAAATTACTAGTAGCTGTCGGGATGTTAACACATGGATAGACCACATGGGGTAAAGTTTATTTACAGGCCAGATTCTAGCAGACGTTTTCTGTCTGATTGCTCGTGAGTAATACCTCTCTCCGAGGCAGGGGGCACCTGCCAAACCTACTTCCATTTACAACATTTTACTTGTGTCGCTGCCAACTTTCCTGCTATTCAGCGCTTATTTGAAGGTGGTTTAGTACCTCATGGCCACGTTGTTATTTGATTAGAGCTACGGTGCCAGTAGGGTTGAATATTCAGTTGTAGCTCAAAGTTCGAGGATTAAAAGGCAGAGGATGTGCTGCAAAAGAGGAACTAAATCGCTGGCAATTTTCAGCTTATGAACAACCATAACAAGAAGACTGAAATGTTTGTTTCCGAACGGCTCACCAGGGGGGCAAGCATTGAGAGATTGATGAATGCAGCGCTGTTCTCGGGAGTTATGGATGGCATGGTTCCACGCAAGACGGCCAAGTTTAACAACGTGAAACTCCATAACATAATTACTGTAATTAGCTGCTAACAAGGGCTAACACTGAAACAAATTAATGGCTGTGAACCTCTCGGTGGAAAATAAGGACGTTACTGTGGACCCTTCTTGAGTCCTTCGGAGCTTTCTGTATTGGGAAATTCAATTTTTATTTTTAGAATATTTATAATGGTAGTAAAAAAAGTTTTTCACACACACTGTGCAGGAGTTTAGTAATCATTAGCAAAGTTAGGATTAGCAATCCAAACACTACTACCGAGGGAAATGTGGAATGTTTTTAGTACGGCTGACATTCAGAGTTTATGATCTGAATGTTGTCAAAAGGCTTGGATTTATACGTCAGGGGGACTGCAAGGTGGGAAAACGAGAGTGGAGAAAACTACTGGTGTACTGGAGCGGCCAGGTTAGTAAAGAGCATGCAGACTGCTAGGAGGCATCCATCAGTGTTTTGGCTTTCGTGTCCTGGAACTTGCATGTCACTGAGAGGCGAATTGTTGGCTTACAAACATTGATCCTTTTGTTCCTTGATGAGGTCCCATTTCCAAGTTTAAACGCTCTTGTTTGTAATTCATTTCCATGTTACATCACATTTTAAGCCCTCAGTCATTTCACCGCTACGTCGCCACATTGACCCTCGGTCTAATATGTACGTTTCAGATAGATGATTAAGATATCGTGAGGAGATACCGTGGCTGGCAGAAGAATTCATTCCCATTTGGTAGTGTTACAACCTGGAACTGGATTATAGGCAATAATAGCTAATCAATACTTATTACTTGACCCCCTCCCCCCACTTCAGTATTGTTTAATCTCCCAGTGAAGTCCGTTTCAGCTCCAGGTTGTCACATTACAACACCATTCACCAGGGTGACTATTTGTGCAAGCCCCAAATATCTCCCAATGACGTCGCTAATTCTGTGTTATCGTAGTTGGAACTCCATCCATGCTAAGGTAAAATGAAATTGGCAGCGGCTCGAGGCTCGATGCTCAGTTTATCAACAATCACTGCAAGAACTCCAATCAACTCCACATTCTCCAAAAGAACATTGGCTGATCATTTTGATGAGTCACACCGGAATGAAGAACAGACATGACACTGCTGGCAGTAGTGATAACGTTAGGAAGAAAGAACTCCTGTACGCAGGCACAACCTTGGAACCTTTCTGAATTAATGGTATCCATAAATAATGCATGTGTGTGTCACAGGTCTGCAAACCCCTGTGGTAAAATCCATAAATCAAGGGTCTTAAAGCAGATGTAAACATGCCCAGAGGTTTGCTTCATCCCATTGCAGCAGATGTGCAGACAGCTGGATATGTTTATAAGGGTTATCACTGACTGGTCCCCCTGTTGCTATATAGGGCTATATAACAGCAAGCCATGGTTCCTTAGTTCATTTTACCCAGTTCTTATGGGCTGAAAGTTCTTTCATCCCCCCAGTGATTATTGGCTACATCCTCACTAACTCTTGCACTTTCTTCAGGGTTCGGTTGCTGTGATTCATGAATGATTAGCCTGGTCCTTACAGCACTAAGCTCCAAACTACAAACATGACTCATACTGAGTTTGTCCAAATACAATTCGGAGGAAAGTGTAATTCCCTGTGTAGGCCTGCTGTAAGACACTGACTAGATATACCTATTTTTGTTTGCTGTTATTTTAGATTGCATACAAAATACTATGCTTTATATCATTTCTGTGTAGGGCGGCACGGTGGCGCAGTGGATAGCGCTGTTGCCTCACAGCAAGAAGGACCCGGGTTCGATCCCCGGGTGGGGC
>JAOVYV010000017.1:20231126-20241496 GCA_025674545.1 Hassar affinis
GCTTTCTTGCTTTGTAACCACAGATCAGATTTGCAGATCTTCCCAGCAATAAGGCAGTGATTTTTCCGTTGCACCGCTCCATGTGGTGTGTATACTCTACATCCGGACAGATGTTAACAGGCACTGCAATCCATGTCATCAAGTGTCAAGTGTATTTTATGTGCAAGGTGGGTTATTTTGTTAAAGTGTCACACATAATATGCTTCACCATGTCCTCCTGTCCTAGCTTGGGTGCACTTTTGGCTGGAACGTTGATTAGCTGGTCTAATCGGAGGAACTTGCTGTTGAACTCTTACAAGTGGTGAGTAAGTCAGTTAGTTTGCGTGCATGTTTGTATCATGCTTGTTTTTCTTGTTTTCAGCCCTGCAGCATCTTCTCTTCACTTGTCTTTGTTTATCCTTTGGTGCCAATTTAAGCTTGATTATTTTCGTTTCCTGCTTGCACAGTTGCACTACTGATATTAATCTGTGTTGAGACTCTGCCAGAAACGTTAATGGGAAAAAAACATGTGCCCACAGAACGGATGAAGGAAAAAAAACAACCCTGACACAAACACGATTTTCCCCCTTTCTCTCCTGCATAAGCCTCGCCCCTCGCCGATCAGATAAGCTTTCCATATCTCTAGACAGAGAAAGCTGACTGCACACACTTTCACATAATCGCACACAGACTCTCAGACCAGGGGACGGGACGTACACCAGCTCATAGGACCCAACCGCTTATGCACACACACAGGATGACGTGCAATGTGCAGAGCCCAGGGGGAGGACGTGCAGAGGTGTTCATCTGTCTGCCACAGGTGAGCAGCTGCAGCACTAGACGCCACCTTATCCTCTTTCTTCATCCAGCCTGTCATGTCGTAGTTGTCACATAGTGCAGAACAGAAGTATGGAAAAGTATGCTGAAAAGCCGATAGCAGCATTGAGACGTGAGCAAGTCTGACGGATGCAGAAGGCCTGAAGAAGCTTCTGGCAAATTTCTTGGTAAAGTAACAGACTGTGATGTGTAGCGGAGCAGTTTGAACATGTCGAGGAGAACAGGGCGGGCGAGCAGGTCTGAGCTGGAGGTGGAATTGTGAGACTTCTCCAATTTTCAGCAATTCTGTTCTTTCAATCTCTTTTTGTCTCTTTAGAAAGAAGAACAGGAACTTTTATTTACATTTCAAATACTTTGGAGTGAGATCTCCGATCTGAGGTTCAAGCCTGTGTTTCTTCAGCATCTGCATATTTCACATCTGCTTCCTATATCAACTACACAAGACCCACTGCACTCGCCAGTGTAAATGCCCCCGCTTACGCTTTCTTCCTCCTGCATTTTAACAAATTGACCTTGGCTCCTTGACTATTCATATCCTGCTTAAATGTAAGTAGAAAGAGCCTGTAACAAATTTTGTGTTGTAATTTCCAAATCAATCGGAGCGTAACCCCGCCGTTCTTCCCGAAGAGTCCGGTGTCCGTTTCTGTTTGTCCTTCTTTCTTTTCTGATCTACACTTTCCTCATCTTTTCCCCTTTCTCCTCTGGTTTTCATTTCTCTTTCTCCCTCCCTCCCTCCTTCTTTCTTTCCTTCTGTCTGTCTATCCCGCCCTCTATCCTTCTTGGCTCCATTCCTCCCCTCGAGCTACGGATAGCGGTCTTGCGTCACAGTGGGCTGTAGGAGCCCGAGTCCGTGCGCTCGGCTCTCAGTCTGTTTGATTGCCTTTGAGCTGAGCTGAGCTGAGCTGAGTGAGCAAGAATTGCAGGTGAGTCTACTGTCTGTGCTCGTTTCCTTTTTCTCCACTGTCTGTGCTCGTTTCCTTTTTCTCCACTGTCTGCACTCGTTTCCTTTTTCTCCACTTATTCTCTGCGGATACAACATGAAAGGCTGGACAGAGCTGGGTCGTAATTAACGTCTTGCTTTGGAAATGGTGTGTACTGGTCTGACTGGAATCCCAGAGGATGTGATTCCTTTATAAAATGAAATGTGACACAATGTTGTTGTTTTCAGTTTTTATGACTACATGTTTGTATGGGTTTTTTTCCTTTATTAACAGTGTTTTTGACCAAGTCCAGTCAGACTTATTCTTATATATTATTACTGGGTCGATCTATCCAGCGTAGACCTTTTTTCTATTTATTCATTTATTTATTTTTGGATTTTGCTCTATCCTGAACTGGGGTAGTCGTGAGAAGTTGACAGCCTCTGCTGTTTCAGATGGGCGTGTGGCTTTCCAGATAAGTGTTTGCACTACATGTCGAAACACACACTTGCCGAGTGTTTTACGGGAAACCCGGCTACTGTCATCCGCTTGCCAATGACGATGTGTGATGAGTGTGTTGATCCTTCAGTTCTCCGGTTTCCAGGGTGTCCACGCTAAACGCAGTCTAGTGTCTCTGACATTGCTGTCCGATGGCCAGAAAGGAGTCAAGCTGATCAAATAGAGACTCGAGACTCCTGGTCAAGGTCGTAGTGTATCCAGGAACGCTGTGTGGGAGACAGAAATGCACCCTGGATTGACACCATGTGTATTCGTTCACACCTGGGGACAGTTCAGGATAGCCGATCGCAGAGAACCCAGATATCACAGGGAGAACCTGCACGGACATGCATAGAACCTGAGCTTAGGATCGAACCACTAACCTGGAACTGTAGATGTGAACTGTGGATGTGGATGTGTGGAATCTCATAGATTGTTTGTTTCTTGTTAGAGCATCTGGTTGAGCCTAGAGGCTTTGCACTAGGACTGGGATCCCATGAAAAGGCTTACTCTTAGCAGTATGTGTGGAAAAGAACGATCAGATTCATTAAGATAGTTGAGCAGCGCTACACGATCCATTAATTCATCCTTCATCCTTAGTAACTGCCTGGTCAGGGTCAGAGTGGTTTAGGGTTTGATTATATTTTGGGGTAATAGAACCAACTAAATATGTTAGAAAATATCGCAATAACTGTAAGAGTAGGATTGAAAACCTGTCCTGCCCACACATCTGGATGAGACCAGCCATGGACTGGATGACAGTGATGTCGCTTAGGTTGAAGAACAGTGCTAGTAACTCTTGTCCTGTGGATGACAGTACTGAGTAGGTGTATTACTATTTAATTGGATGGACAAAGCAATTTAGGCCACACCCACTTTTTCTTAGTTTAAAACTAAATACAGATATGGAGCAGAGATTTCGAGCACTAACCAGATACAAATGCAGACATCACACAGTCATTACATTACACAGTTAAGAAGACTTGTGTGCAGCCACTAAGAACCGCTGACTCATCACAGCGATATATTTCGGCATTTTCATTTCATTTTATGGTGAATATAAGGTCCGTTAGGGCAGCCGACAAACCCAACCGTTTGTACTGGGGAAAGTCTTTCTGGTGAATAATTGTTTACGTTGCACCACACCTGACAGCGCTCGACCCAAGGAGACGAGACAGTGTCATAGATATGACTAATTCTTTCTACAAAGCCACCTTTTATTTATATATATATTAAAAAAAAGAAGAATCCAACTGAAAGCAAGACTCAATTACTCATACTTCTCAAGTACTTCTACTCTGTTATTCCAAACATGGCCATGTGTTTTGTTTTATATTTTGCCCCTCCCCGCCCTCAAAAGCTTGATTTTATGATTTTATATCTGTTATGAGTCACTGAAGCGGTGGCTTTTCGTGTGTTTAGTGGAACATGTAATTCTGGGAAAACCCAGCGGCGTCCCTCAGAGGTGTGTCATAAGCTCATTCAGGAACTCGCCACTTGTGGTGCGTTGCTGTTTCTCTCAATCAGACGCTTTACAAGAAACAGCATCTGGATCTGGCCGCCCTGGGAGACTGCTCTAAGCCTTCTGATCTGTTAATGTATAGCTAGGCTTGGAAGTAATGCTAGGGCTCGAAGTCAAGATCTCGAAGTTAGTTCTACTATTGGTGACCGTTTTTTGGCTCGGAACAGCAAAATATGTACGGATCACTAATAGTCAAGTGTTCAGGATATCCAGCAGACATTGGAGTCTCATCAGTCTCATTTCATTGCTGTGTAGCTAAAGCCTTAAAAACCACACATTTGTTCTAGAAGCCTCAGTAGCAGTTAGTAGTCGTCCCGTTAGCCAGTATCTCGGTCCGCTTTGGCTTGACGACTAGCATCGGAGCCGACGTTCAACTCTGTGTTCGCGTGTTGATGTGGATAGGCTTATTAACATGTTAAGTGCTTTCATGTCTCCGTGGAACGTCGGCCAAACCACACACTTGCTTCAGAAGACTACTCATTATAGGGCTTTCTGTTTTTAGGCCCACTTAACGAGTGAACGCAAAACAAATTGTGGAGAAAGAAATTAATAGAAAGCAGTCTTTGCTGCTTTTTAAAAAAAATTTAAATAGACCAGACATGAGCCTGCCACCCAGCCCATGTGATTGTAAAATAAATGAGCTCCTTCTCTCTTTGAGTTAAAGATGTAGAGTTCATGCCGTTAAATCTTTTGTGAGAGTAGCTCAGGATGCACAGTTGAAAAAGAAATATACAGTCCTGGATGTTAAAAACAAGATGTCAGCTTGTCAGTTTTTATCACTTGTGCTTTCTGTACATAACTTTATTACGTGACGTCGGAACGGAAGGAATTTGTGCCGAATTTCGAGCGTTCTTACATCGATTTAAAATGACGCAGCAGAAGCAGAAGGAATTTATCAGCCGTGCATGGTGGTGGTGTCACCATCTAAACACTTGAAGTGTGTTTCTGGATCTTTCTCATGGTAAATGACTAATCATGCCATTACGCTCAGTTCAGCATTGTGCCATATCCATGCTGACCAAGTGTCCGTGCTGTTTGTGTGTGGCTGGCTTTAGTTTATCATGCTGAAATCATTGTTTGTGTGGATTTTCTTGCAAGACAGTGATTAATCCGTTTTTTTCGTGTGAGCTGGTATGATTTTAGGATTAGACGGGTGAGTGGGTGGAGTGTGTGTGTGTGAGACAGACAGAGAGCTCAGTATCCAGTCTGCATCACACACACATCAGTCATGGATGCTGACGTTTCTTTCTGTGAATCATTTACAGCCTGCTGTAAGCCGACTCTGTCTCTGTATACGTCTGTCCCACACACACGCTCACACGTTTACACATTTCAGACTTAAGTAGCTCCAGTTTATAAGCCTGAAATCTGTCCCGGAGTCAGTGTGTGGTAATGAGGTTGAAATGACAACCAGCCTGCTGTCTTTGTAGTGGGGGATACTTTTTTTTTTTTTACTAACATTTACTTACTTATTTACTTTAGTACTTTATTTATAAATCAATCAAGGGCTGGATAATGCTGTGAATGATATAATAGATATTGTGAAAAAAAATGAAGTTTTTGGCAACCCCTGATTTGTTTAATTGTTTTTGTGTTATATTTATGTATTTATTTATTTATATTTATTTATTTATTTATTTTATTATAAATAGGAATTTCAGAATTTCTGAGTAATATTTTTGTAGATAAATGGAATATCATCTAACCTTTTTAAATGCAACATGCTCACTGGCATTTCTTTTTATTATCATATTTAGGAATCTTCATAATATTTTTTTTATTATTTTATTAATATATTAATAGATATTTTTTATAACTATCCATATTTAGGAGTCTTCATCAAATATTTTTTTATTATTTTATTTATATATATTTTTATAACTATCCATGTTTAGGAGTCTTCATCAATTTTTTTTATTATTTTATTTATATATATTTTTTATAACTATCCATATTTAGGAATCTTCATCAAATATTTTGTCCTATTGCCCACCCCTAGGTTCACACTCCTTTGAAATATCTCTAGTTTGCTTTACAACATTACAAAGAGAAATCCCCTGCTGTAAGGTAGATCTCCGTTCCTGAGTAGAATGTTAGAAATTCCAATGAATTTACCAAAAGAATGCAATTTTTACTCTAAAAGCAGGTACATTCAGTGTTGTGTAACATCCACCAAACATGTTAGCTCCTGTTCTCTTTTATAGGATCTTGATGTGTCACCAAGAAAGCGCCATGTGTGTAAGTGTCCATCCAGGGATATCCAGCTTTACCCAAGACTGGGGCTCTGACAATAAATAACACAGGCACGTGTTAGGATGAGTGCTTTCCTTGTAGCTGTTGTCAGAGCAAAGATTCAACGCCATTCTTCCAGACCACTAAGATTTGATTTTAAGAATTCAACACTGCCATGGTATAATCTAACATTTTACACCAGTCCATAAAACTGCATTGGAGTTTATTGGAGTGTAGCAATCGGGCCGGTGCGTTTCTATTGGGCTCTGATTGGGTTAGTGAGATTTTATCCATTTCTGGTCACGAAGCATGCTTTTGAGAGTTGGGATGTCACCATGATAACATTTCTGTCCATCGAGTCAAGGGTTAGGGTTAAGTTTGAACGTCTGCCATGTTGGCTAGGTCTCCTCTAGTAAAATCTGTTGGCTCTAGAAAATAAATCCGTATTTAGTTTGTGTAATGAGAGCTAGATTAGATAGATAGGAGACTTTCTCCATCTTAAAGTGCGTGGGGTGTCTTCTTAAAGAGCATGCATACATGTTAATGGTGTCCATTAGAGATGGCAGGATACCTCCCTTTCCTATATCCATACTGAAATCTCTAGCAGTACTCGAGTAAATCTCGGGCAGTACCGATACCAGTCTGCTGTTCCTCGGCCGTTCTTTCACTGTGAAGTGAAGCACTTCACAGTTTTGTTTCCCTGCACACAAAAATCCCCTACATTCTAAACATCATAAAGTGTAAGTGCTCTAAAATTAATCTTAGCCGAAGAAAAAATACAGACATGTTTCTTTATATCTAAACATTCCCACTTCCAAAAAAAAAATCTCCTCCAGTTTGAATCTGGGACTTCTTTGTTTTCCGTGATACGCTGAACGATCCGCCGCTGCCGGTAATGGCAGCTGTAATTCATGTCGCTGGTTTAGAACAACGTGCCTGTTCTAATGTTATCGTTCCTATAGTAACAGAGACGTATTTACAACAAAGAAAAGCTCGTTATTGGTGCGATGGCGGTTTCTGGAAGGAGTCTTCAGTGCCAGTGCTGTGTAACAGCCTGTAAGTTTTCCTCCATTGGAAAAGAGTGTTCAGGATAGACAGGTTTCTGGATCCTCTCTGACATGAGCTATGGTCCAGTGGGTTTTTTTTTTTAATGATTAACTTCAAGAGAAAGAGAGACGGTAAGAACTAGTGAGGGAATGACTCGCGGTTATAGATGCTATAAGGTAAGTGAGTTAAGAGGGTTATGATGATGAGACTGGCAACCAGATCAGAGCTTTCATCTGCCCTCTTCAATAAATCTGCTCTCTACAACCCGTCCGCTTAAATCAAAAGTGCATGATTGTCTCTTTGCTCCTACCCATCAGCAGCAGGGCAGCAGAAGCTCCGCTGAGCTCAAAGCAAATGTTATAGTAGTGCCAGTTGCTTTTCAGACATGCAAGTCATGTAACCGGAGACCCCAAGCCTGGCCAAACACCGTCCATATGTCTGTGCGTGTGTGTGTATGGTGTACATGCTCTCTGAATTCGGGCATATCGGCGGCGCCCACGTGGCTCTGAACGACTGATCTGTGTTCACAGCTGTCCCAGTCTTGTCCTGTCATACACTCAGTTCCACACAGCACAGAGATGCAACACACACACACACTTGATGGAGATGGATCTCCAGTGCACAATGAGTACACCAGTGAGTAAGCTATATATGTATGTTATGGGTAAAAAATGGGGAACTACAATCACTCAGTGGATCATTTTTATTGATCATTTCTAAATCTGTTCTCGACTAAGACCTGGTATTAGCTTATATATTGTACAAGCTACAGTATGAGCCTGTCTATTTCACTTCCTTCAAATCCAATTCCAGTCTTTTGCATTTGGATCCAATTTGCTGGCTGGCATCATCCTAGCCTAAAACAAATCCTGAGTATCATACGGCTGCCATGTCTAATAATTACAAAATACATCATTCCTGACTATCCAGCCTTTCCAGCCGAGCTCCGATTCCAAACGAAAGTGATTAGGCTTATGTTTCAGTACGGTGCATACTCTATATGGCCAAATGTTTTAGGCCAGCTGACTCTCGTGCCCAAATGTGGCTTTGTTCTTCAGACTATGAAGCACACACAATTGTCTAGGATGTCTTTTGTATTTCCTGGCGTGAACCTTACTGAACACCTTTGGAATGAAGTGGAAGAATTGCCACAGATTCTAACAGCTCAGAACAGAATGCAGTGGGAAGTCTTCCCAGAAGAGTGGAGCTTACCATAGCAGCAAAGGAGGACTAGATCTGGAATGGGATGCTCAGGTCAGGTGATTGAAAACTTTTGGTTATAATAGTGTAGCTGTGCTTTTTTCGACTGCTAAAACTACCTGCAGATGTCATGTAATTTGTTCAATGTTCATAAAGAACAATACGATCTGCATTGGGGAAACATGGTTTAGCCTATTTGGTAGCTGGTGAAGTAAAAGCTGTTCTTGGTACGAAAGTGGTTTCCTCCCTTCTCTCCATTTATGGTTCTTATTGCTCAAAGAGACTTGAACACGGTCCACGGTCGTTAATTGGAACGTTAACAGTCCTTGTGTCTGTCTCCCACTACCTTTCTGTCCTCCTCTTGTTAAACAGAGTACGTTATTCGGTCTCGAATATTGTGCGCCGGGTATCCGGTCACAATGTCTCTGAGTTCTTCTGCTCTTTGTCTTTTTTGAATTTGAGCTCCCAGAGCCCTTGTTAAGATGCTTTCAGTTTAGTTAGAACGCGGATGCCTTTGCCAAGTCGGTTACCTTTTTTACAAATGTTTGTGATCTAAACATTGAACATTTCCTGCTCCTGCAGTTGTGGGAATTGTACAGGGCCAAATTGTGTACTGCCACAGTTTATTCATAGACATAAAATACAATTCAGAAGATTTGTATTCAGTAAAGATGACTGTGGAAGTGCTGCACTTTTTGATGCAGAATTCATATCCTCATGCATGTCCTTGCAGAGTCATTGAGACAAGCTGCGACGAGTTACGCAGTCATGCAGGTAACCTTTTATTACAGGTACACGTCTACAGCAAGATTTCAAACACACCTAGGACTGACATCAAGGCTCCCTTTTTATGTACTCCGATCCCATTTAAAGCCATTCTGGAACCTGGTCCTGGAGCTGGAGCAAGAGAAAAAGAGTGGAACATTTTCAGAAAAATACACCACCCCGCCAGTTGGGTTCCACCGAGCCGCGCTGGTGATCCGTCCCCCGGATTATAAACCTTTTTTGGAAGTCTTTTCAGGGCTCCCGAGTTGTGGGAGCCGAGCTTCATGTTTTGAGGGAATGAGGATTAAATAAAAAGTGTCTTCAGGGCTTCGGGTGGAGTCTGTAGTTTGTGTGTTAGTGCAGACATCGAGGATGACGGTGTTGCCAGATCCGGAGTGGTGGATGAATGATGAATGATAAATGTATGTATCCCACCAGGCAAGCTACAGCGCCAATGTGCTGGCCAGACTCAAAAGACTAGAAAGTGTTCACTGACATTAATGCAGTAGCGGAGTATTCCAAGCTAGGTGTTAAGTTAGCTAGGTAAGTGCGTTAATACTGACTGTGAAAAGACCAAGTAGAAGAAAGTCCTTCATGTCTGTACTTGAGAAACATCATCGGTCACAGCCTGTTCAAAAGTCTGCATGTAACCGAGTACCGCACAAAACCCCGGATGTGTTCTTGCTAGGATGCATCAGGAGCCGACTTGTGTGGACTTGGGACAGTCAGATATCCCAGAATGCATTTTGCACCAAGTTCAGCGTCATGGCAGTGGACAAGACTCTCGGAAATTCAGAAATTCGATTCGATTCAAATATGTGGCTAATCTATCAAGAAAGATATGATCAAGGTGACGTCAAGTACGCTGCTGTTCCAGTTTCAGAATGACCCTACAGCGTAATTCCAGCCTCACGTGAGTCGAACTTACCGAGCCTGCCTCTGTGGAGTGCAGCAGGTGGTGGGAATGACGCTCAAACACGTATTTCAAAAGAAAACTCCACGAAACGGTTCTTTTTTCTCCCCTTGTTCATATGACTCAACCCAACACGCACAAAAGGCATGCGGGCTATGGATCTGTCCCACCCCTGTAGCACGGGGAGAGGAGATGGGATGAGACGCGTCTAGGTGGAGCTGCTTGTCCCTGCTGGATATTTAGGCAGGATTTGAGCAACTGTTGAGTAACGGTGTGCTGTAAGGTAATTAGAGGTGGGGCAGGCTTAGAGTGAAAAAGCGCTGACACAGTACAGGCTTGAATGTGTTTACTAGTCAGACTTCTCATATGGGGGCGGTACGGTGGCGCAGTGGATAGCACTGTCGCCTCACAGCAAGAAGGACCCGGGTTCGATCCCCGGGTGGGGCAACCTGGGAAA
>JAOVYV010000017.1:20284377-20296939 GCA_025674545.1 Hassar affinis
GAAAATGACTGACTGACTGACTGACTGACTGTTGCTATGGTCACCATTGTCCTAGTTCCTTGTTAATAATTCAGTATTTTATTGGAATTTTTGTAATATTTATCATTTTCAAAATAATTGCTAGTTAATTTAGCTGAAAAAAAAACCCCACAGTGAGTCACACAGCAAAATCAATGCATAATAAAAAAGGCGTTAAATAAAAATGAATTAATAAATTAGAAATATAAATTGATACATTAAATTACAATAAAAGCACACTAAAGCCAAACTGCTTTCACAATCATGGGGGAGATGCAAATGTCTTGTGAGACACTACGAGTATCAAATGGTTCATGTCAGTTGCTGGTTCTGAGCTGTGTCTTTTCCGTTCTGAAGATGCCGGATACCAAAGCCCAGCGCAGGTGAGCGAGCGCCGCAACAGAAAGTTAACCTCTCTGTTTCTCTCACGGAAGAAATGGGGTTCTGCAGAAGACCTGGCGCCCGTACCGGAGGAGAGGAACGTCTCGCATCAGCTCATCGTGCCTGCCTTCAGACCCAGGAAATTCTCCCGCTGACCGCTCATCACTGCCATACAGCGCCACAGCAAAGGTTTAAGTCCAATATAAAACTATTACTGGTTTATTTATGTGCTTGTTTTCATTCCTGTATCTTTTTTTTTACTTTATGCAGTAGCTCATGGTTCTTGGTCATATGGGTTGATATAAAAAAAAAAATTAAATCTGGTAATGATACAAATATACAGAAGTTGTTGTGCTGCTCCATGCTTTCTGAGGCAGAACCACGTTTTGCTGGTTGTTATTTTTCAGCTTAACATGACTATTTTAAAATGTATTTACTTTGCTTATTTCGGTTTATTTGCTATTAATAATACACGAATATCCGGTATTATATAGTGACATCTTGTTTAAGGTGACACTAATTTGTGCTATAGTTTTTTTTGTGTGTGTGTGTGGTTACAAATATCACCAAAAAGAAGATAACTTAATTTGTGCCTTATGTTGTAAGTGTAAAATGTGTAATGTTGTAATACATATTTTTCAAATTGACATAAAAAATATAATTTTATTTACTCATGTGCCTGGGTGTTTTGTCTACATTTTGTTAATAATCAGCACATTTCTTTCTCATGACTCAACACTTTCTTGCCAGATTCTAATAAAAACACGGTTTGGGGATGAAGTGAATTCACAAAATTGTGACTAATCGTAATGCAACACTGGTAAAGGTTGCAAACACGTAGGATAAGCATTAAGGGATTCTAAAAAAACTAGAGAGGTGTCTTAAAAAAATCCTCTGAAAGAATTATGGGTATCATGGATAAATTTGGGCTTTGAGTGCTTTCTTTTTCCCAATCAGCTCCCGAACAGTTAAAATAATAAATGCCATTCTCTGTCTTTTCATCCAACTCCTGGATGATCCTAACAAGATTACACCCTATCAGATCTCCCATTTTGGTCCCTGTGCGGCTTTCCACCTTCCCTTCAGCTAATCGGAGAGACAGAAAAGACCAGCCTCTTTTTTTTCCCTTCTTTCTTTTCACCCTGCCTTTGATTCACCTCAATCGCTCGGCTTTGAGCTTCCCAGATGGAGTAAATATGGGCTCTGTTGGTCCCCCATAAGGCTTGAGCCCTTAATTCCAGCTTAGCCGCTAAAAAGGGCAGCACTTGCTTTTGCGGCTTGGAGGTATCAGAGGGCTGAGAGATTGAACATGCAAGTGGTTTTGGGGCCTCGTTTTCTGATGGGGGGGGATGTTGGAAGGATAAGAAGGACTTGCTGTAATAGATACTTATCTGGCTGCCCTGCAGCCCTCAAACAAAATCGCCCCTCTGAAGAGATTAGGACCCGGGGAGGGCACATTAGCTCTAATCCTGTGCTTTGAGAGGCCTTGAACACCCCCCTCAACCCTTTTACACCCCAGCTCCTTCTGTTGTAGCTTGTATCTGGCCTGCATGTAAGGGGATCCTGTGGCTGCACACGAGGGGGGTCAGGGTGTATGTGTATGTGTGCTCGGAGGAAAGGTGTGGGAGGGGGGGGCACTGTTTCAATGGTGAGGCTGCGCGTAGAGAAAAGCACAGAGAGGTCCACACTGCTGTGTGTAACTGACTCCTGGCTCTCTGAAGAGATTAGGCACTACATTGTTGGTTTGGTTGCTCATTTCCATCTGAGGGCTGCTCCCTACCGCTGCACTCCTGGCCTGCTATTGTGTTGGGGAAGGGGGGGGCACGAAACCGAGGGCCTGAGGCTTCCAGCTTCCTTGTAGCCTTTGTTTTACAAATGGCCTAAAATGTAGATGTCACATCACAGATGCTTTACAAGCACCCCAGGTACTGATTGTGAGCGCTAGGTGGGAGAAATGGCTGTCTAAATGTACATTTGACATTATTACATTACTACATCTCAAATGCAAGTCAGTCTTCTGTGTCACAAGCACTGTACTGTGCTGCAAATCTTAACAAGTCCATAACATACATAACATAACATAAATGATGCAATAGTGACTGAATAACTAGAATTGCTTTTGCTATATTCTGTATAAGAACCCAAGAGAGTTGCAAAAGTATGTTTGAAAAAAGTTTGAGTCTCTGCTGTGTCATGCGACTTTTCTTGGCTGGTGTGATGGAGTTGACCTCGTCACTGAAAGTAAAAGATGATATTTATTAGGCTAACATGGCGACACTCCAGGACACGTATCTGTCTCATGTAAGGGTGTTAAAAGACACACTTCATACTGTCAGACTGGAATTCTGTCACCTGACAAAAAGGATGACAAAAAGGATGCCATTGATCGGCTTACTGAATGATATGTGACCAAATAAGGAAAACCTGATTATCCAAACATGTAACATTGCAACAACTCACACAGCTGAAACGTTAAAGTTAGGCCAATGGCCAGGCCTAGTGTTCCGGCTCAGGGTCTGTATTATTCCACAGATATTTCATATATTCCATCTTGTATAAAATGTCTTATTTGTCTTCAATGTAAAATCATGTTCTTTTCACTTGATCATAGATTTTCCCAGCAGTGACATAATGTGAACATGAGAATTATTCATGTAGTATAATCCCACTTCCACATGAAAAAGTGTCTGAAAAAAATTGTCATGTGTTTATTCAAATAAGACATTCATGTGACTTCTGTAAAGATGGGGAGATGTGTAAAAGGTTTTCTTCCTGCACTGTAGGTTTCCATTTACTCTAGGTTTCAGTATTAATGCTTGTACATGCATTTGGACCACCAGACAAAGCCAATATGGCTGACAATTAGATCATATAAATCAGAAGTAGGTGGTAAAAGTATAAATATTAGCACAGTGCACATCAGAGTTACTATCATATTACAAATACAAACACAGAGCAGGCATGTAAAGGTGGAAATAACCACCTTAAGTGTTTTCAATGTGGTAATAAGGCACATTAGGCAATCCAGACCTCATGTCATGGCTTGATCACACACACTCACGCATACACATGCCACTGGGGACTTCACATGAACCAGGCCCACAGTGTTTGTCACAGGCTAACGAATGCCACCTGTCACTCACCCCACGCAGGGGCCGTCAATCAAATCACACCCAGGAGAGAGAGCGGGGGGCAGGACCTGCTCCATCCCCTAACAAAGCCATCCTCCCATTGGTGGTTCGCTTACAGTGCCATTACTCTGTTAGAGGGAGTGATGGAGTAGGGCTGATAAGGCAAATAACAAAAGATGGGCTGGAGGGAGAGGGGGAGAATTGATAGCAAAGAGGCGGGACAGCATTGATAACATTCACGCTATGCTAACAGCCCTCCATTTGGGACTGGGCCCTTGGTAAATCCTGTTAGTGCTTCCAAAGGAGACTCAGGGGGGGCCGAAGAGAAACACAGTAGTTTTCAGATTGTGGGGTTTTATCTGTTTGATTAGATTTTTAATCTGAAATTTCTTACCATTAACTAGCATGGGAAAATAAGGGGAACCTATGTGCCGGTGTGACAGTATAGCAGATAGCAGTATAACTAAATAGTTTTAAATACATTGGATAAAGAACACAAAAAAGACATCTGTTAGTGACTCAAATTATTTAATATATGCTTTATATATACTTTAAACCTTAAAACATGTAGACAATTCTGTTTTTCTATTGCCTAATTGGCTGCTGAACATTCTTCAAGCAAGTCTCTTAAAAAATATTATTTATATGTATATAAGCTTATGTGACCTTCCATTCATTCTTAACCATTTAATAATAATAATAATAATAATAATAATAATAATAATAATAATAATAATAATAATAATAATAATGATGATGATGACGATGATAATGAGAAAACGATTATAATGAGAAAAGAAGAAGGGCCTGGTTTTCCCTATAGGCAAAAATATTGCACTACAGCTGTTGGCATTTAAAATCAAGTATTAAACTGTTTTTAAAAAATAATAAAATAAAATAATAATAAAATAAAAATAATACAATTATTACATGAAAATTTCATACGACACTCTTAGAGGATTTGTAATTTTAACTAATTGTTTTGTTTTAAATATATTTACATTGTGTCCTACTTTGATTAATTACAGGGCTATATTGCACAGTTTATTTCAGGTCTGTGTATAATGGACCTGGTACAAACAGTGGAAAAACTCGATAATGGCTCCTCTAAATGTTTAAGTATAATTACCCCTGATTATGAAACATTTAGAACTGACATCAAATCAAGCTCATACTGATTATTCACATGAATTCAGCATTAAAATGTAAGAGTGTTTTACAGGATTAAGTATTTCCTTGACTGCAATCAGGAACTTGCTTGGAAAGAAAAACGAACATGGCAAAGGTGTTAAGTGTTAAATGCTTTCTGTGGATTCCCTTCAAGCTTTTGTTAACAGATCTTATTCAGTCCAGACTATAGTCTATCCTAATGACATGCCCAGGCCTTTTGTTATCTCAGCGGTATGCAGGGGCCACTAAATGAAGTCACACCTTTTGGCCACTGTCATTATCAGCTCATTAGGCCATACATATTGGTATACACTGTGGTCTGTTATTCTCAGTCTGCCTTGGCAAGGTCATTCTTTTTGAAGCAGACTATGTTGAATAGAAACACAAATGGCAGACTTAATCAAATTGCATATTTTATCAAAGGCAGCTGGTTTAACAATGTTTGAATATAGCTTTATTGTTTTTTATCAGTGCCTTGATAATTTGATGCTCCTTTGATAGTTGCAGCAAATTGTATGAAGCTGGGAAAATGCAAACTCCCTTAGTCAAAGGGCAGTGTTGAGCTTTATCACTAAATAAAATGAGTCTTTGTTAGATAATAATCTGTGTGTATTATTGAAAAAAAAAGGGGGCAGGGGGGCAGTGTAGGACTCTCAATCTCTGCATTTGTCTCGTTGAGAGTAGTGCACATCGATTTTTCTACTCTCTTTGCAAATGAGTAACATCCTTTAGGCAAACGGTGTTAACTTGACCTGCTGGAGCATGCGTAACACCTGCATTATGTGCAATCACAGAGAGGAGGAAGGAAAGAAAACAGAGCTGTGTGATGGACACAATGGCTTTTGCCCTGAGCTGTTTGTAGCATAATCCCTGATCTTTGCTCGCTGTTCAGGCCATTGTACACACTGAGCAAATTTGCTCTTGAACATCTTTAATCTCACTCCCTGTGTTTTTAGAGTGTGCTTTACAGTAAGTAAAAATGTCATCAGACCTGGAATTTTTTAAATACTTCAAATTTTGTAACTACATCAAGCAAAAAAAGTAATGGATATGAGCTACAAATTCTCAGAAAAATTGCTTTACAGGGAATATGATGCATTATTTTAATAGAATGAATAACTCTTTACCCATCATTAACAGAAACGTTTAAACAAAATTAGAAAGCTGTGATGTATATAATGAGAAAGATTTGACTTCTTGACTTCACTGGAGCTTTACTGGAGAGCTGATCTGTTCGTGCACTTTGTGAGTGCAGACTGCAGGCTTTCTTGCAGCTTTCTCAGTGAAGTGTCTATGTGAAACGTGAGCCAGTATACTTGGGCTTGTTTGCTGTGCTTTTCTCCGCAGGGGAGTGAAGCAGTGCTATTCGCATGGATGTTTAGGAATTCTAATCTTATCTGCGCCGCTTGAACAATGCAGCATTAGCATCTGTTCTGCTGTCATTATCATATACATTAGTCAACACCTGTTTCACTTAGACCGATTTAATTACAACAACCGAAACGGTGCGCTTTGAAGGAAAACAACGCCTCATCTCATCAAAGCTCTGATACTCTCTCCATCCTCATAAAGCTTCTCTTTTTCACATTGAACAAGAAAAACTGATCCACTGCATTACTGAACATAATACACTCCTTGTACCTTCAAAAGTAGCCCATGTCTTTTGTACCTTTTACCTACAAAGATGCATAGGTGGAAATGTCAAAGCTTCCTCAAAAAAACGGAAAAAAAAGAAAAAAGGGCTAATCATGGTCTATTCATTCACAGTTTTAAAATGACTATATCATACACAATATCCAAATTTCTAGAAGAAAGTACATAGCTACTTATATAACTACTAATTAAATTAATCAATTAAACTAAACTAAAAAAAATAATT
Organism: Hassar affinis; assembly: GCA_025674545.1. Lineage (NCBI taxonomy): Eukaryota > Metazoa > Chordata > Actinopteri > Siluriformes > Doradidae > Hassar > Hassar affinis. The sequence continues at coordinate 20,290,957 of JAOVYV010000017.1, forward strand.
CTGAAAACTCGATATTAAATGTATAATTTATGCAACCATCCCACCCACAAAAATGTTGTTCACTGCTATTTTTGCTGAGTGTATAGTAGCTGAATATTACTACTACTACTACTACTACTACTACTAATAATAATAATAATAATAATAATAATAAAAAAACATGACACTGACACTGTCGTTTTTGCGTATTTTCTTATAAATAAATAAATGAATCAACATAAACAATAACTTCTTTTAAAGATAAACTCTGGAATAAATAATCGTGCCCATTTTAACGCTAACTTTGGACGTGTGTGGACATGTTTATTACCCGTTGTTAAAGCGTTAAATTTACGACTCTGATTTATTACCAGCTTGTTGCAAGGTGTCAGACCCGCCATGACACGGTGTTGTTAATCAAATTCCCATTAATCTGCAGTGTTGTCTCGCATAGCCCTGCTCAGACCGAGAGATGAAACAATCTCAGCATGATGCAGAAGAAAAGTTTATTCTAAGAGAATGTGCGGGATTTATGGCCAGCTTTTCGACTTCCCAGTCTCACATTTTTTAGATTTGCTTTGCAACTATTTTTGTTTGAATTTTTTTGCATCATGGAACTGTTGTATTGTTGTTTTTAAATAGCATTTTAAACATGTATTTATTATATATTTAATTCTATATTACAGCATTTATAAAACGTAATAATTTTGCTTTGCATGCACTGTTTAAGAAAGGATGAACCTTGCATAAACAGTGCGCAATGCCCAGTTACAATATGCATGTTTAATATTTAGATTTAGATTTGTAATTCACTGATCATTATCATCATCATCGTCTAAAGGGTATCCTGTAAGAGAGCCTTATCTCCAATAATGTGAATTTCTAATGAGGCATTACTATTTATCTCTGCCACAATGCAGATCGCAGGACTCAGATAAGTATCGTGTGTTTAATGGCTTTTTAGAGGCCGTTAAAAGGAACAGCGGAATTCTCCTTTGAAGGGATTTTAGCCCGAGTGAAAGCTCACGGCTTTTGGAGCACGCCTGTCAGTCATGTCACTTGGCCCCGCCCCTCGCCGCAGCTCCGTCTATAAAGAGAGCTGGTGCGCTCAGACAGGCATCACTCGCACGTTAATGCTCAGGTTTAAGGATGCCTGCTTCTCCAACCGGATTCGGTCACTACTTTGTGGACAGGAGCGTCTCCATGCCTGCTGGATATCAGATGCTGGGCTGTGCGCCGGGGGTGCAGCAGCCTCCTCCTCACCTTGCTGCCGTGGCCGGGATGCCCCTGCCTTTTTCAGGAATACCGGGATACACTTTCATTCCCTTCCCACATGCTGGACACATGTCACACATGGTAAGTACTATAATACAACTAATGTTCAATGAACTGCTTTAACTCTTTTGAAACTCTGTGCATGCTTCAAGTGTGCTTGCTGTAGCCTACACAAGTGCACATGTGATTTAGAATTGATTTCCCTAAAGTTATAGTTATTGTGGCGCGTTAATTACGCACGTAGAAAAAGCCTTTAAAACCTCGCTAAACTGTTTGATTCTCTGTTTTTCCAGGGGAGCTCATATGACCTGAAAGCCACATCACCTTATCACCAGGCTCTGCTGAGCCGCGGCGGTGCGTATTTCTCTCCGTACAGACCGGTGGTCGCGGATGAGCCAGGACGCGTGGCCAAAGTAGCGAGCAGGGAAAGCACTGGCGCGCTGAAAGCCTGGCTCAGCGAGCACCTGAAGAACCCGTACCCCACCAAGGGCGAGAAGATCATGCTGGCCATCGTCACCAAGATGAGCCTGACACAAGTGTCTACTTGGTTCGCCAACGCGCGCCGCCGCCTCAAGAAGGAGAACCGCGTCAGCTGGGCGTCCAAAGCCAAGAGCGACGAGGAAGAGGAGGCTGATGAGAGCGAAGCCGAAGAGGAAGATGGCTCCTCGCAGAAAGATCGATGCTCGGACGATGAGGTCGACATCGATCCTCAGATTGTTCGTGATGAGGAGGAGTTGAGCGCAGTGGCCAGCGAGTCCCCGGGCCCGGCTGAAGAGCGCCTGACAGACGCTCTCCAACAGCCCACGGAGAGTGACACTTCCGGGTCTGGAGCAGTTGCTACCGGAAACAGCGAGGCTGGGTGTGAATCGGCGAACACGGAGTGTAAAGAAAGTGCTAATGGACAGAAACCGAAAATCTGGTCTTTAGCAGAAACAGCCACTTCCGAAACTCCAGTAAAGAGGAGCAACGAGCATTTGCAAGATCTCAGCAAGTGGTGGGCAAACTGGCCGTCCAGGAACAGCTTCTTACCCGCAAGCTGCTCTGCACACTTTCTCCCTCAGAGTCAGTTAAACTGTTAAAGCGACTCATGCAAGGCAGATGTTTGCACTTTCGGACTGTTCTGACAAGAGCTGATGCTTTTCTTATTCTTGTCATGGACCCTTTAGTCATGAAGTTTACAGTCAGGGTTAAACCCGATGTCTGGTTTAACTCCAAAATAACCTTGAGAAGTTTTGTTGTAAATACATGTAAATTTTATTTTGTTGTACACATTGTAAATTATAAATCCCTTTACACGACTATGATGAATTATTTTTGCTACAATAAAACATTTGAAAATGAAAAAAGTGGTCACTGCTGAGTACCGTGCTTTTTAGTCTATGTAAACTATTTTACATGAATGAAAATAAACACATAACCATTATCATATATAGTTATACACAACCTTTTCGGGTGGATAGAAAAAGAAAAAGCACAGACGCATACACAGGCTTCCTTAAAACTAGACCAGTTTTTTTGTCTTGCTAAATATTAATATTCAATATTGCTGTATAAACAGGCCATCTCTTAAACCCTGGGGGTGAGAATGGAGCTATTTTTGTTGCTTTCATGTTATGTGAGAAAACAGCGCCATTAAGAGATTTGCATATCTAGGGGAGATCTGTTAAAACAATTCAAAGCAGCGAGGATTAAGAACACAAACTGTTTCGTCTTGCTGGGTGATAATTAAGACCATTATCTGCTTTAAATCTGCCAGGCTGGTGACAGACCCCCCATTTCTTTTTTTCTTCTTCTTTTTATTTTTTTTCCCCCAGAAGGCAGACTTTAAAGCTCATATGAAAGAGGAATCAAGTGGAATGTATCAGGGCAAAAGAGACACACCCATAATGCATGTCATGCACTATACTATACACACACTCTGGTTCTGCAGATTACTGATTCTCACAGGTACTCATTCTTTCAACCTTACTATGATGAACTTAATAGCTACAATCTTCATCAAAAGTCCATCTTTTGTGTATCCAGTCTTTAAATCATTAAATATAATTTAAGGCACATCATTGGACCTTAAACATTTATGTATCCTGGGAAATACAAACTGAAAAACTGAAAATAAATATCTGTTGAACAGAAATGTGTTAACTGAATCTAATGTGTTCAGAAATAATGCATCAAGTGTTTTAATGTTCTTGTACACTGAAGTGTTAATGACCACAGATGCCTTAAGTAGCTTTAATGCTTTACCTTATTTAAAGGTTAAAGTCTGTGCCAAAGACAATGTCCCAGGAACAAGAAAGATAGGGTAAAGGTACAAATGATGTGCTATGATGGTATCACCTCAGCAATGAGATTTTTCAGGAAAAGTCCTGATTTTTCTTGTGCAAAATGAGACAAGTAGTTAGTGTAATTGTGACATAATGTGCATGAACATCAACATGTTAAAAAGTTACTGTTGATTTTACAATGGATTTTTTGATCTGTCAGGCTGACTGGGTAATGTAATGTAATAGTTGCTGCAAAGGTGCCCTTCGGCACACACTGCCACACACATCAACAGGATTAACCCCCAGGAGAACCTCATTCTGTTTTTTTTTTTATCTTGAAGGAAGGGGGTGAAAGAAGACCTCTGCGATGTTAGTTATTCAGGTCTCCATGTAAATTCAAAGCCCCGTGCCCTGCTAATCCAGGGATAATGAGAAAACTCCTGGGTGCTAAAAAAGAGTGAGTTTGAAATGCACAGGCCCCCTTTGGCACTCGTGCATGGCAAACACACTGGGTTTGGACATCCACCCTGGTCATGGCTTCTTACTGGTGGCCCAGATGAGGTGTAATCCTAGTCTAGTTATGACTGGGGTTTTAAAAGGTGGGAAATATTGGGGGATTTTCTGTATAGGTCCTCCTGATCACAACATCTCTACCTATTTTTTTCAATTTCTTGTCATTATTTGTTAGATCAGATATCCAGTTCATTACTGGTAACATTTTATATAGTGGAATATTATTATTATTATTATTATTATTATTATTATTATTATTATTATTATTATTATTATTATTATTGATTAATTATTTTTATTTATTTTATTTTTACTGTACTGCGTCTTAGTTTATATTAATGAATCATTTTGTCATCATTTTGACTGTTTAGTAGATTACTGAATTTACCTAATAACCCAGAAGACTTAAGTTTATCTTATTTTTACAGCTGAGCAGTTGATTGTTAAGGGCCTTGCTCAAGCACCCAATGGTGGCAGCTTGTTGGTGCAGGGATTTGAACTCATGACCTTTCGATCAGTAGTCCAATGTCTTAAACCCTATTATTACCACTAGTATTGTGTTTACTTGTTTACCTGCTAGCAATCAAATATCCAATCATTCATCTTCAGTAAATGTTTTATCCTGGTCAGAGTCCCTTATTAATGGATTCCCTTATTCTGGGAAGGGGTCAGCTCAAGGGCCCAGTTTGAACTTCTGATCTGTAGCCCTCATATTAAATGAGTGAGCCACCATTTTCCAAAATGTCAAAAGGAGAACACAAACACAATCCAATGCCACCAGAAATTATGCAGCAGATATTCTGACGTTCAAGGGTCATCACAGCTGGAGTGGCTTAATCCTCACCTAGCTTGAGTACTGTATATTCAAAGTAGATCCTGTATTTAATCTCATGTTTGAAATCAAGACCAGCCCTAATATACATATGTAAATAAAGTGCTATGCAAAAGTTACAAGTAACCTAAAAAATATGAATTTAGAGGTTTATTTGATGTCTTCTGCATTATGACATCAGTAAAAAGACATTACTTTAAAAAAAACACTGAAAAACAGAAAAATGTTTGTCAGTGTCAGTAAAGAAAGTGACAGAAACAAGAAAGAAACAAAACAAACAACCCATAATGAAAGCTGTTAAGGATTTGTAAAAACACAGGTAAGTGTGACAGTGATGAAGTCTTTAAAAACTGTCAGATTATTCCAGAAAAAACAGCAATACCCTTATACTGGACATAAACACTGGCTAGTATGAACTGATCTGAGCTGTACGAAGTGAAAAGGATGTCATGACAAATATTGACTTTGGTCAGTTTATTGCTGTGTGCTGCTCTTTATACTAAAAAATGTATGTTTTAAAATATGTAGAAATGTTCATTATTTTGCTTATTTTTGCTTAACAGCAGTTCTTAACATGTGCCTAAAATAACCTCAGGTGCTGCTCTGCTTGAAAGAGGTCAGCATAAGTATACCTGTTCAGACAGATTCCGACAGACTCAGAAAGGTTCCTGTCTGTTCCTGTTCCTGCTGTTGCATTGATGCAGCCCTCTCAGTGCCACAGCCCTCTCAGTGCCACAGCCCTCTCAGTGCCACAGCCCTCTCAGTGCCACAGCCCTCTCAGTGCCACAGCCTGCACGTCTGCACGTAGCCTGCCATTTCTGAACAGCGCCCTCATGTGGAGAAATCAACTAGTACACAATAGTCTGCCTCTAGCACACACAGGATATGCTCTCAAAAAAACTACATACAGTACTGTGCAATACATACAGTACATACAAATACATACAGTACTGTGCAAAAGTTTTAAGCAGTTGTGGAAAAATGCTGTAAACTAAGAATGCTTTCAAACATACAAATAATAATTGTATAATAATAATAATAATTTTGGGGCGGCACGGTGGCGCAGTGGATAGCGCTGTCGCCTCACAGCAAGAAGGACCCGGGTTCGATCCCCGGGTGG
>JAOVYV010000017.1:20353646-20363806 GCA_025674545.1 Hassar affinis
CACAAAAGGAGACCCTACACCATACTAATAAATTATTGTGGTCTAAAATGACAGGTGTTTCAGTTTCATTGTCTAACACCTGTAGACTATAATATTTCAGTGTAAAGTTTTTTGTTTTTTTTAATCCCGGTCTCACCTGGTCCTGAATTCTTGTGGAAGCCCTCCTGCAGTTATATTTGTTGTCATTTAAATCTAAATTTAAATCTTAATTTGTACCAAATATTTGCACTGTGGCATAATGAATTCTGTCATGAAAGAGTGTATTATATGCTACAGGTTGTGCAGTACTATCCCAGCCTCGTTTTAGAGCCAGGAAACTGATCCAGACTCAGTTTTGGATGCTACTGAGGCAAGTTTTGAAAAAGATTAGAGGAAACATCTCTCATGCTGTGCGCTCTCTGTTCCCGAATCAAGGATTTCATCTGAGTCACCAGGTCCTCAATTTAGGAATTGGCACATCCTTAAATAGTGTGTGGTAAATATGATAGGCAGATTTATTTTGTGCATTGAGCATTGAGGTTAACTGTGTATGGCTTTTAATTGAAATATATTGTGATTTTTAGACACCGTTGTTGTTCAGAATTGAACTAATGAAATAACAGTGTCCTGAATCAGTTTGTGATTTGACTATGGAAAAGATGACTAAACACCTTACTTCCCTAAAGAGCTTTGATCTCCCAGTCTGGGTTAAGAGCCACCACACATGGCTAGCTTTTCATCAAGCGCACCACACTATTCGTCTGAGAGGATTACAGATGAGAGATGTTATTTCCTGCTGCTTGAACCATCCCACCTGTCGTACATGGGAGCTTTGCGCATTTGCACTGATGCTGCATTTCGATCACTGCCTCTTGAAATCTTTCCTTCTATACCGCTCAGGCTTTGCCTTGCTTTGTTTAAAGAACTGATTCTTCGTTTAAATAAATGACTCACATTTCACTCACATTTTTGTGACTTTTTTACAGTTATTTATTGCTTTGTGTTGTAGGAAGATTTGCTTTTATAGATAAGCAACAGCTGAAGCCAAGTGGTCTGCAATTATTTTTTCATAGAGGAGTGTGTGAAAGGTACAGAGTAAAATCAAGGCTTAAGGCATTTCAGTTTTTTCCTGAAGGTTAATTGTAATAAATTTATATTCCGAGTGTATAGACATATACAGAAAGTAGAAAAGGTAAAGCTAGGCATATGGCTATACATATTTAAACATCCTATAAGGAATTAAAGTCCCATCCTTTTATTAAGTTGTTCATCTTAGAGCATATTATTCAGTAATCAAAATGAATTATTCAGTAACTGCAGTAAAACTAATAAGAAAGGTTTGCAGTTATGAGAGTCAGAACAGGCCCTGAGAGTTTATGGGGATAATAGATTTTTCGTTCAAAAGTTTCTAAGCATTTCCTGCAATGCCTCATTGTGCTTATTCCCAATACACCGCTGCAGAGATGTTCTGAAGCAGCGAGTCGTTTCATTTTACGACATGGGATACGCGGCCGATAATTTCCTGTCAGTCTGTAACACGGTGCTCTTTAAGAGAACCTGTCAGTCTCTGGCTAAGAGCCATTTTGCATCTGATCCGTCTTTGTGATGCCATAAATAACCCTTCATATTTGTGTACAAGTGCTACTTCTAATAATCTGTGTGAATTGGTGAGTGATTGATCATACAGTGCTTACATTAGCTACATTGCAGTTGAAGTCTAGTTAGCCTTAGGACAAATGAAAAAAGATGAATAGACATAGTTTACAGAGTCATTGTAAAAGGAAATGATTTTTTATATGTATTTTTGTTGTGGGCGGCATTGATTCATTGCCTCATACAACTGGTCCCAGGTTCAAATGTGAGCTTGGGCTACTGTCTGTGTGAGGTTTTGCATTCTCTCATTGTGTCTGTATGAGTTTCCTCTGGGTTCTCTGGTTTCCTCCCACCTCCCACATGCACTGACTAAACTAAATTGCACCTGGTTGTGAACATGTGAATGAGTGAATGAGTGCATGCTCTAATATTTATTCTTTTTTTCTTTACTACAATTTATTCTCCTTGGTCAGGAAGACCAGATTCTAACAGAAATCCATACATCAGTGTGGAGTGTACAATCACACATCAGTGTGGAGTGTACAATCCCCTTGCGCATCCTGGCATTGAAGTATTTAGGCTGTTAAGAGAGAAAAAAAAAACTGCTGCGCAGTGACCCCGTTGTATGCCATTCAGATTAAACAATTTTCTGGGCCACTGAAGTTGCCGGCAGTGACTGGACCCCAAATCTCCAGCTCTCTCTAAGTCACCCTGTCTGCAGAGGGTTGACTGCTGACTCCACTTCACTCACCGTGATGCTGAAGTCACTAACAACCTGACCAAACTCATTATTAATGACTATCATTCCTGTCAGTAGAGGTGCAGTGCAGACTCAAAGTGATATTCATCATGGTCTTTGGAACGTTATTGTATTTTCAGAGCTACTGAACTAGGAAAGCTTATTTTGTTGGTTGTTTTAATCCATGGTTCCATTTTAATGTTTCAGTGATTGATTTCTGATAATAATAATATTAATAAAGATCCTTGGTTGCCTCGGGAGCAGACAGGATCAAAACACTGACTTTTTTTTACCTTCCCTCTTTCCTTTAAAGGAAAGAATTTACTCACAAAAGCAAGAAACTGAGATGAATTGGATGCTAGAGGCTTTCAGATGAATTTTAATGCCATTTGCTTTTAGCAGAGAGACCTCTCCACCTGAGTCTAGACACTGAGATGTTCAGAACAAAGGCAGCCACATACACATCAATAAATGCATACACTCTCTATGTTAAACGTACAATATGTTGACCGACTACACCGTGCAATTACCAAAGTAGCGTCTTGTTTTTCATGGCCTCCGGTCATGTCAAGCTCTACATATCCTGCTGAATTATAATCACGCTCACGACCGGACCCAAGGTGCTTTCCACCAAAAACAGTGTCAATGGGTTGATGCAATGAGGCTATTCTCCCTTATAACTTTAAAAAATACAGGGCACTGAAGGTTGATTCATTTGCGATGCTCTAAGTCTTGCTCATCCACCCAATAATAGAGTTTTTGGCCTAGATTATCCTTTGAGTTTTGTCCTGAAGACTGAACTGGCAAGAATCCAATAATACTCCCTCAATCAAATATTAATTCTTCATTCTGACGCTCCCGCTAGGTGTTGTTTGGTCATTGCCCATTATATTGTCCAATAATAGAGAAACTCACAAACACTGCCATTTAGAAACTACCACAGTGTAATATTCTGTATGTTGATCTGCTGAAAGGTTAGATATTGATCAGTAGTTTTTTCTTTACTTACCATTGTGTGCCTCGGATGGCAGGGAAGGCCTGGGAGATTCAGGAGAAATGATTTCTTTCGTTCTTCTTCATTCATGGCTATATCTTGGTCAGGGTCATGATGGATCCTGGGAACAATGCGACAAGTGGGAATCTCAGGGCACTGCCACGTGCATTCACATCTAATGATAATTCACCTTCTGCCATGTTTTTTTAAAGGTACTAAGGAACCGGAGAACCCAGAGGCATCCTACGTGGAAATACAGAGAACATGCGAATTCTGAAACTGTGAAGTGGCAGCAGTACCACACTGCCTCCAGTCAAATTTCTGTTTTGTCACTGATCTAAAGAAAGCATTCAGGTGTTGACAATGTTATAAATTAATTACAAGCAATTATAACACAAATTACCTTTTCCATCACAAATTTGCCCATGAATATTTTACAAATAATAAATCGCATTATTAATCCCAGAGGGAAATTCGTGAAAGCTTTCGCCCCCGCCTTCATTCTCAGCAATCTGTAGCTCCTTTGTGTTACATTTTAATAGCCCGGTGATATTCACACCTAACCCAAGAATTGCCACCTTCATGTTACTTTTCCTCTAAGGCAGACTGTTTTACAGAAAGACAAGAGAGAAAGTGTGAGCGCTAGGCATCCTTCACTGTTTATTTCTGCCAGTGTCAGTGAAATGGTGAGAGATTATTTGTGGTTAAAAGCTGAGTTTCAAGGACGCAGCAGGGCAAGAAGCCAGACATTGTAACCTGTTTGAAATGCACTGGGTTTCCCAAGCACTTTCATCCAGACCCCATATTACCGTATAACAAATCAGTCCTCTACCTGTTTTTCATCTCAAGATTAATTGTAGCTTCCAAATGAATTGTTGCTGTAAAGAAGGTCAAAATGAAGACGCTTTAACACATCAACACAAGCATTTTGCTTCACAATTACTCCAGAGTTCATTTTAAAAGTACATTTCTGTATGCATGAGCATGTCAGGGCATGCTGAACGAGCTTTATAATAAATCCGACATGTTAAAACCTTGCTTAAATATCATGCATGATGTTGTGATGTGTGGTAGGACAAACAGACTGCTCAAATGCTTCACACACCCATCAGCAATTAGTCAGATGTGTCTTGATGAATGTAAAAGATTTATAGATAGCTCCTGCAGCCTACCTTGCTTTTCTTCTTCTTATTTTTAAACGTAGACGCTTTTTAAAAAAATAATGTAGCAGTGGCATTTTATTTATCATGACTTGACTGGCCACCTGGAACGGGTATTTTTTGTGCAGTCATGTTTCGGCTACTATACACCGCCACTGTGTGCTGAGATTTCCCATAATTCATGTGGAGCATCACGATGAGCACTAAGGCGTTCTGTGGGAATCCGGTGACCCAAAAGTCGCCGGTCATTAACAGCTGCGTAAACGCGCGTAAAAAACCCCAAGCCGACATTGCATTAGTGAAGAGTGGCACACGGGCGCCTACAGAGTTCCGCTTTCAGACGGTGCAATATTAATTGGGCGGTAATTGCGCGCGCACTGCGGTTAACGCGCTCGCGCGCTCTCTCTCTCGGAGCGGAGCTGACTGACTGGGAAGAGGCGCTCGTGTGGAGTGATGACACTCAGCTACACTGCTGAGGCGCGCGTGCCTCTCTGCTGCACCGTGGAGTTTGAACCATCCGCTCGTTAGCAGATCAGACGGATAGGAATGCATTGCATTTTTTTCTCGACAAAGATAAATAAACATATTAACGAATGAATGCATGCATGCATGCATAAAATGACTACAGTTGCAGAATCTACACGCAGCTTTTAAAGGAGCCCGGCGGATCTTTTCTGTGAAGTGCGCGCGCCCAGGAGGGACAGAAAAGAAAAAGAAAGCGAGACACGTTTTTGGGAAGTTTGTGCTACCGGGATTTGTTTTGCACCATGCCGCGTAACTCGGCGGCTCTGTGGCTCGGCGCGCTGGCGCTGGTGGCGCTCGCGGTGGCGCAGAACGACACGGAGCCCATTGTGCTGGAGGGGAAGTGCCTGGTGGTGTGCGACTCCAACCCGGCTACGGATGCCAGGGGCTCCTCGTCTCCGCTCGGCATCTCAGTGCGCGCCGCCAACTCCAAGGTGGCGTTTTCTGCCGTGAGGAGCAACAACCACGAGCCGTCTGAGATGAGCAACAAAACTCGGATCATCTACTTCGACCAAGTAAAGAACGTTTGGCTTTTATTTCTCAGTTAGGAAAGTTAGCTAGAAGTGCTATTCCATGCATGCATACTTTTACATTACTTGCACAACAGATGGCAACCAATACATAAACTATGGATCATATTTTCATTATAAGTCAGAGTGAAACCTCAAAATGTACGCAACTATTCTAAAGGATCAGTTGGTCACAGCTACAACTCTCACACAATGGCACTTGTTCATGTCTCCGGGGTGTGTACCATCAAGGGTACATCTTTTGTACATTTAGTAAACTACAACAACTGGACCTTAAAGACCACTGATCCAGTGCACCTTTTAAAGCTTCCCATGCACCTTCCCAGGTATATGATACACATTAAAACACATGTACCGTATTAATGTATCATTAAGGACATCCATCCCAGTGAAAAGTAAGCAAAGTATCTTTATTTTCCTACCTTTATTACTGTGAGTGCAAGATTTGCATATGTCCCCAGTGAAATTCTAAATATTCTAAATTGTTGAAGCTTTTTAATGAAAAACCAACAAAAAAAACCCAAAAAGAAGCCACTTAAACGTTAGGTTGATTGATAGAACAGCCCAGTTCAGATTATTATTATTAAAAAAAAAAAAAAAAAGAAGTCATTGTTATGCGGGTATAAAGTCAGCAATATTATTAATGTGACAGCAAATTATCCATTTTTGTTAATGGCGTTGGTTAATGACACTCAAACTCCTTATAAATGGGATGACTTATGATTATTCATTCAAGCAGTGAGCTGTAATATATTTCTAGGTTGATTCTTTTTTAGGTGTTTTTATTGGGCGCCTGCGTAAATACCCCATAGACGTTATGCGTTCTGTAGGTCACCAGTTTAAAAGTAATACATAGTGATAGTGATGAATCATGAATGTGTGTATAAAATGAATGTAACAATTGTATCAGATTCAAGGCCTCTCGTGTAGTGTTTCAAAACCTCTGCTTTTCTCCACTGCTGAATAGTGACTAGAGAAGACCACGCAGGCATCAGGAAAAGTGCACGCTCAGTTCACAGTATTGCCCACTGTGATGAAGTGCAGCTGTGCTGCGTACAGCCTACATTAATCATTACTGTGCATCTCTACCTGTCTTACTTTCTGTACACTTGCAGCAATTCAATTCATAACCCTTTAATTCTTAAGTCATACATCACACTGCAACTTGCATATTTCTCTTTAACATTTATGGATCACTGTGCTTGGTTACACAATATAATGTTATAACCTTTGCAATACAAGGCCATACAAGGCTGCTATATGCAAATGTGCCCTACAACTGATCAACCGGGTTTTGTGTGCTCGGATGCTCCAGATGAGTGTTTCTGTGGGTGTTTTTGATGATTCATGGCTTTCGCATGATCCAGTAGGCATAAATGATTTACTAAAAAATAATGCAATTTGTAACCATGTCAACAGACATTACATAGGGTTCCTTTTAATATACTGCAAGGTATATTGCACTGGCAACATGTAATCACAGTCTGTTTTTTTCAGTCTGTCAGTCTTGTTCTGCCTTATGTTTTATTGCATTATCACCTTGACCACATGCTGCGTTGCTATCACTAACATTCTTGCTTCTTATCTTTCACTTGTCATTCAGTTCTGACACACACACCAACAGGACAGAGCAAATGCATCTGATAGAGCTCAGCCTTGGAGTTTGGATTGGCTAGACCATACAGGGCTGACATTACTTATAGATTTTGTTTCTGGATATTCACTGATAGCTTTGTGTAGACCCATGTTGCCAAAATGAGCTTTCGGGTCAAACACTAATTCAAGAAAGGTGGCGCATGTAATAAATATATTTTTCTGTTCAATTTGTGCCCCAGCATAGGTATTCTTACTGAATACTTTCCTCAGTTTGAGGGACTCAGATTTAAGATTAGGCTCAGGCTTTAATACAGTCTTAATTAAGCACCCAAGCGGATGGACTACAGCATATATTAACTATTAACAAGGCAGTGTGCTACCTTGCACCACACTCTGTTCCCTTCCAACCCTCCCTTCTGCTCTTTCTTATCTCTCTAAGACAGTGCTAATAACAGGGCATTTTGATGCAGGACACAAAATAAAACTCGGCTACTTTTTCTGCTGAGATGTGCTGTGTATAGGCCGCCCTTGAGGACCTATTATTCCTTACTCATTACTTTGGCTGCAGGGGCAGGAGGAGGGGGGGAGTGATAAAAGAAGGTATCCTGAGCAGCTGTTCTCTGCCCCGTTTTGTGCAAAACCTCAATGCACACAAATCACAAACCAACCAAACAACCAACCAACCAACCGCACATTCTGTCTAACCCATGGAATGCCTCTTAGGGCTTTTATGTAACTCTCTGGCGGTGGAGCAAGCCCATGCTGTCCCTCTGTGTATTGTGGGAGAGCTCTGTGGATGCTAGCCATGCTCCCACTAGGATGGATGCTGGTGTCGATGGTGCTTAATCTTCTCAACACTCATTGGAACGAGCTGCCTGGGTTTGGAAAGGGCTATTGGGTGCCCATTTGTGAGCTATCTGGAGCTCCTAGATATGTTTATGGCAGGTGATTGTGTCTTATCTGTCCCAGATGGTTATGGCAGAAAAGAAACAGGTGGATCTTGGATCAGACCTTGGTAAAAAATAAATAAACAATAAAAACAAATAAATAAAAATTAACAAGCAGACAGACAAATATATGTAGGGTTGTATTGTGATTCTGGCTAGTTATATGTTTTCTCCTTTGTGTATTATTCCAGGAATTCCTACTGCCAATATTTTTGCATAAAAGCTATGCAGACACTTTTGATATTTCAGTGTTGCCAACAAAAAAAAGTACAATTATTGTGCAAAATGGCATATTGGTGAAATAGCTGAAATATCACATTATCATAGTATTTTAAATGTCAACTGATTTCCCAGTGTTTCATTTGTGCATCTATAAATAGAAACAGACATTAAAACGCTGTAACGTCACATCTGAAGCATAGAAATATGTTCAAGAAATATATCACAAAAGTCTTGTCATCTCTTGCTTTTACTGGGACAGCTTCAAACTATCTATTTAACATTCTTTTATTTAGCAGTCTGAGTATCTTTGTAGTCTAAAAGTGATAGAATAAGCACAATAAAGAAAGTGAACTGAAACCCCAAAGGGTCTGAGACAATAGAGTCAGAAGACTCACAGTGCCTCCTGTGCCTCCTCATACACCAATGTCCTAAGACCACGAAGAGCTTAAGGAGGAATAAAATATGATACGTCCAATGTGAGGTTCAAATTGGGAAGTTCTTACAAATAAAGTGGATATCAATTCAAGCATAAAGCTCTTAAAATAAGATATACAAGTGATACAAAGTTTCCATCAGCTTAGCAGGTACTAGTACTAAATAGCAGTAGCTAGAACATTATACACACAGGGCCTGATTTAGAAGTGTCCCACAATAACAAGCTCCATTTTTTTTGCAGGTGGAATGAGACAAATTGTAATGCTTAATGTCAATTTAGGACATTGATTGTATTAATTTCAAAGTAAGACAGGAAACAATATGTAAATTAGATTTTTTGCATGTGCTGTTTGCTGTGGACAGCCATAGAGATTCCTGGGAGAGTAAAACAGGAACTAAAGTAACTAAACCGTTGAGTGGTGTTAAACAACTGTTCAAAATACAATATGAGCACTAAATTAAACAGACTATTTTCTGTTTTTAATGTATATGTGCTGGGACACCTCACATTTCAATGCTGTGTATGGTCTGTGTATAATATTGAGGACACCAAGGCATACTCTATAAAACCTAGTGTATGGCGTAATTTAATTTAACTGGTGTAAATGGGTTTGGACAAATTGAATACCTTCACTTAATCCTTACTATTTTGCTCACATAATCACAATTTCTGCATGCAGCAAGTCTCAGTAAATCACATTACAGGTAGAATCTATTTAATCTGTTTCTATAAACAACACCTTGTGTTTTTCACTTTTAGATAAAAATGCCCCAAATTTCATATTCCCCACTGCTGACACTGTTTTTACATTTCTACATTTATACTGCACAGTTTATAATTTTTTTTGAACATGCTATGATATTTTCATGATTGTACACACCCAATCCCTAAGCAAAACTTGAAAAGAAAAGTTGGAATGTCTTTGTCCATGAGTGATCATTAGTCTGTGCTGTTGGACTGCTTCTCAGAACTGCTTTACAGTTTGCACAAATGTACACAATCTTAGGCATGATTACCATTGAAGGGAGGACGGGGTGGCAGATGTAACTTTTGGTAGAGTTTAATTTGTATGAAATCCAAAAGAATGATTTTTGCTCATTAGTAATCTTAAGAATTTTGAATGAGATCAGGGAGAAGCCAGGTTTGTGCTTACACCAACAGTGGAGTCCAAAAGTCTGAGACCGCTAATGAAAATGCTTCTATTTTGCAAACTTTAACAAATTAATACAAGGTGTTTAATTACAAATCATATTATCAGCAATAAGCTGAGTGAAAATGAATATTTTATAGAATATATACAGGGGTTAGACAATGAAACTGAAACACCTGTCATTTTAGACCACCATTATTTATTAGTATGGTGTAGGTCCAATTTAGCCATGAAACCTCCCACACTAAAATGACAGGTGTTTCAGTTTCATTGTCTAACCCCTGTACATGAA
>JAOVYV010000017.1:20364822-20375446 GCA_025674545.1 Hassar affinis
CTGCCCTTGCGCTCAGAGTTGCCGGCTGGGCACCGGCTCCCCCGTGACCCCATAACTGGGAATAAGCGGTACAGAAATGACTGACATTCCTTTTCAGCACAAATTAGTTGGATATGGATTTTACAAGGTGTGGGATGTGGAAATCACGTCATTGCCTGCCTCTTGCTCTGAATGTCCATTTCCACTTTAACCCTAATATTCTAGACAGTGTGGACAGTGTGGAGGCTTTGCAGACCATTGCAAAGTAAACCTTCATAAAATGGTCCTTAAAGCGGTTAGTGACAATACATTCCTTGTCTCATGATGGACTGTTAGGTTGAATGTGTCCATCTGATTGTGGATAAAACTGAGCCCAAATGTTTACATAGTGTGCCAGTTAAATGTGCTTATCAGGAGTCCTAATGTGGACTAGGAAAACATTTACACACAATCACAATGGCCTCTATATCTGATACCAAACAGTATGGGTAGATATATATTTGGCTGAAACATAAATTGAGCTTTCCCTCAGGCCACTTTTTCCACAACTCACTAGTCCAGTTTTGGTGCTTTTGTGCACTCCAGAGATTTCTGTTTTTTTGTAGATAACAAATATCGTAAAAAAAAAATCTGTAATTATCTGTAACATGAGCTGCAAATAAAAACTGTAAAAAAATCATTGGGTGGCGATCTCACATGTTGCTCAACAGCGCTTCTGTCCTATCCATTGTGGGGCTTGTACCAGCACTGTCCTACTCTCAAGGCTGTTAGTCCTACTCTTAGCTGCTGTTTTTATTATTAGAGTTACAATAAGTCTAAGACCATTTTACACATTAACCCTACAAAAACCATTAAATTGTATATTACAGAAGACCAGGTTTAAAGTAACAGAGTTAATTTAGTAATTGTTGTGAAAAAAACTGTGAAATAATTTTTTTATTGAAATATTGAAGTAAACAACTAAAAGCTGTTAAAAACCTATTTAATGTATTCTATATACAGATTTTTTGTTAAATCACATATATAATATAATTTACTGTCATTTTGAAATACATGGAAAAACTGTATAAAACCGTAATTTGAGACGGAGGGTAAAATGATTGTTCTCAGACAACAGCCTGCATAGTTGTTGCTCTTCTCCTTTGATCCCTCTGATTCAAATTATGTTTGTCCACTAAATTACTTGCAATGTACTTTTTTCTTTTTGCACAATTCTTGGTAGGGTCATAAGAAGAGGAGTAAGGGTAAATTAAAGGGTAGATACTAGATGTTTTCATTAAGGCCTCAAATTTTACCCATTTTAACAATTGATTAAACAACAACTGATGCTAAAATGCCTATATATACTGTGCAATGAAGTTATGCACTTTACTGGACTGAAAATTCATCAGGCTGTACTTAATGAACATGGACAGCTTATACATTCTGTGTCATTTACATCCTACAGTTGGAAAATGATTTTGCTTTGCAGTTTATAATGATAATAAAATTGAAAATAACATTACTTCAAGTGAAAGAGTGTATCCTAGTTAAGTTTGTGAAATCCTGGTTTCTAATTGACAGCACCAGAGCATGAAAACAAAGAGGAATGCCCGTTGTGCATGAGGAAATACTTCAAACAAGATCCTTATTCCCATCTCATGCTAAAAGTTTCAGCATTTCAGTTAGGCAAGAGCATAAAAGAGAACATGCTTGAATTATATAGTATAGCCAAGATATTTCTTTATAAAAACTTTTTACTTAATGTCATGCTTTGCTGCGCCTCTGAAATATATTTTTTCCACCCTACAGGTTCTTGTCAACATAGGAAACTATTTCACATTGGACTCTGTATTTCTGTCCCCTCGCAAAGGCATCTACAGCTTCAACTTTCATGTTATTAAAGTGTATCAGAGCCAGACCATACAGGTGAGAAAGAATGAAAAAAAAAATCTATCAGTGTATGTTTGACTGAGATAACATATATATTTATTTTTTAGGGATACCCTTTGGGTTTTTGCCAAAGGTAAAGAAATAATGATGATTTTGACCCAGAAAGTATAAACACATCTGCAATGAAGTGGCATATTTAACACTTTACAAAAAAGATAATGGTGATGATAATTAGAAGGTGATTAAATATGCTAGGTTTAATTTGTTTTACTTGCACACTCCTGTGCTCGCCTGCTCAACAATGAGCATCAACAGCTAAAACGTTAGTCACGTGGACTGTTTTAGCATTCTGTGTAATTAAATTGTTTATTGTGGTACTGTAATATGTCAATATTGTATGATCCAGGGACTTAATTAAAAGTTTTTTAAAGTTCAATTTTATCACATCTTATAAGACAAGTGCAGTATTGAAGTTGTTGCCTTGCACCTTGCACTTAATTAAGTCCAGCTGCACTTTGTTTCACCCTGATTTTTTTTTCTTATGTGCCTTCCTTCATATGGACTTTTCATCTGCTGTCTTTTAGGTGAACTTGATGTTAAATGGAAAGCCAGTCATCTCTGCCTTTGCAGGTGACAAAGACGTGACACGGGAGGCTGCTACCAATGGTGTTCTCCTCTACCTGGACAAGGAGGACAAGGTTTACCTGAAACTAGAGAAAGGAAATCTAGTGGGTGGGTGGCAGTATTCCACCTTCTCTGGATTCCTTGTATTTCCTCTGTGAAAAAGAGGGCGTGATTGCCAGCTTGTCCATGTGCCAACAACGTCTCACCATTGTTTAATCAATCTGTCAGCATTAACAGGAGGGGCCTGGACTGGAGGCATTCTTCCAAATGCTCATGCATTTACTGGTTGCCCAAAGTGTGAAAAGGACCTTTGGCGAAATATCGTTGTGGCATGTGTGTTCCTGTTTTCACAATGCAAAGACACATCTAGGGACCTGCTGCAAGTCTTTGTTGCCTTCATATATTTAACAAATTCAACCGAAGTATAGTGTCTTTCAAAGCTGTGGATTTTTCTTACCATGCGTCAAATATTAGTCACTGTTCTGATATCTGTAGGGTCAGTCTGTATCATTCGTATCTGATCGTTCATCGTTCGTTTGATATGATAGCACTTCTGTTCTTTTCAGGGGCACAACATTTCCTTTTCCTGCTTACACATCATAGGGAGCTGTAGAATAAATTAATACTAATGTATACCTAAACCCAACCTCAAGTTCAATAAATATGGGGTCACTCAACCTGATTTGATCTCCTTTCCTGCAGAGAGTTAGTCCTAATCTTATACATCTTATTCCTGAATAGCAGAATATATATGATTAAAACTTGAATGTTTAAATGGGGCAATGTTTAAATTGTTTAAATGGAGAATTTAAAAATATACAGTACTGTGCAAAAGTTTTAGGCAGGTGTGAAAAAATGCTGTAAAGTAAGAATGCTTCCAAAAATGGAAGTGTTAATAGTTTATTTTTATCAAGTAACAAAATGCAGTGTATGAACAGAAGAGAAATCTAAATCAAATCAATATTTGGTGTGAGCACACTTTGCCTTCAAAACAGCATCAATTCTTCTAGGTACACTTGTATACAGTTTTTGAAGGAACTTGGCTGGTAGATTGTTCCAATCTTGAAGAACTAACCAAAGCTCTTCTGTGGATGTAGTCTTCCTCAAATCCTTCTCTCTTTTCATCTAATCCCAGACAGACTGGATGATGTTGAGATCAGGGCTCTGTGAGGGCCGTACCATCACTTCAAGGACTTCTTGTTCTTCTTTATGCTGAAGATAGTTCTTAATGACATTGGCTGTATGTTTGGGGTTGTTGTCCTGCTGCAGAATAAATTTGGGGCCAACCATACACATCCCTGGTGGTGCTGCATGATGGATAAGTATCTGCCTGTATTCCTCAGCATTGAGGACACCATTAATCCTGACCAAATCTCCAACTCCATTTGCATAAATGCAGCCCCAAACTGCAAGGAACCTCCACCATGCTTCACTGTTGCCTACAGACACTCTGTTATTGTTTTTATTGTACCGCTCTCCAGCCCTTCAGCAGACAACTGCCTTTGACTCATCAGTCCAGAGCACCTGCTGCCATTTTTCTGCACCCCAGTATCTGTGTTTTCCTGCATAGTTGAGTCGATTGGCCTTGTTTCTATGTTGGAGGTATGGCCTGGGTCCCTGGGTCCCACTGGTTTCTGCCAGTTCTGAGCTGATGGTGCTGCTGGACATCTTCTGATTTTGAAGGACAATAAGATTGATGTGTTTGTCATCTGCTGCATTAAGTCTCCTTGGCCGACCACTGCATCTACGATCCTCAATGTTGCCTGTTTCTTTGTGCTTCTTCAAAACAGCTTGAACAGTACATCTTGAAACCCCAGTCTGCTTTGAGATCTTTGTCTGGGAGAGCACTTGCTGATGCAGTATAACTACCTTTTGTCTTGTTGCTGTGCTCAGTCTTGCCATGGTGTAGCCCTGAGACATGAAACCATGAAACTGTCTTCCACAGCCTCACCTGGGTACACAAAAATAAACTATTAACACATCCATTTATGGAAGCATTCTTAGTTTACAGCATTTTCCCACAACTGCCTAAAACCTTTGCACACTACTGTACATATTTTATTTTATTTTTCATTTTACATTTCTTGAAACATGTTCATGTTTATTTCATTTGCTAAACAAAAGAATCAGAAAAAAAGAAACACCAACCTTTATGTGCTTGGGTAAATTCCAATAATGAACATCTAAAAAGAATTCAAATGAAGGGGAACAAAGCTTTATTATACTGTATATTAATCTACAGAAATTATGTTCAGGATATTTTAAACATAAAATTATGGAAGATAAATAAACATTTTTGTAGCTATGGAACAAAAGACTACTTATCATATATAATTACACTGAATGGTCACTGGATTAGGAATACCAGGTGGCATATGATCACTGATTAAATGCCCCCAGTTGGTGGTTACATCACAGTCGGCTCTCATATAAGGTGTTGACCTGTCCACTGCACAGCAGAAGGCAACTTTTACCAGCTATGGGTAAATGGAGCGACTTGAGCGACTTTGACCGTGGACAGATAGTTGGAGCCCAGAGGTGTGGTACCGGTGTTTCAGCAACAGCTGCACTTGTGGGCTGTTCCCATGAAACAGTATTCCAGTGTACCAAGAGTGGAGGAACCATCTACAAATATCCAGCTGAAGGTCACACAGCAGCCATTGAACATGTTTGGGATATACTGGAATGGACCGTGCAATCTGCTCCCACTTGCCCACAAAACGTCCACCAACTATCGGAGCTTAGTGGGCAGTGGGTCGAGTTGGGTATGGAGGATGTTTGCCACCTTGTGGAATTTGTTCCCTCACATCTGTGTGCTGTAATTAATCAAAGAAGTGGACCAACCCGTTATTAGCCAGGGGTTCCCAATCCAGTGATCATTCAGTATATAATTCTGTTTATATAATATGTTTATTTATTGAGCTAAATATAAGATGTATAGTTGTTTGCTTTAAAATCAAGAAATGGCCTGGTTAAAAAAGACATCCTTTGCCAAGTAGGGAACATATTCCACAGCTGATCTTATATACAGGCACCCCACCCCCACCCCCCCAAATTAGATCTAATTGAGTTTAATTGAATATTTCTGCAAACATAGGCTACCAAAAGAAACGATGGTCAAGTCTAAGTGCTGACAGTTTATCTATGATGTATGAAACTTTTTTTGTTGTGAAATAGATTGAAAAAGGAAAAGTAGATTATGGAGTAGATAATGAGCATACCAGGTGATGATAAAATGGTGTACTGCAGATCCTTCAAATCAGATATTGTATGGCCACCTACGGTCACATGGGTGAACTTATTTCCCACTCATAGACTAAAGAAAAAGAAGAAAAATTTGTAATTGTACTTTCCTATGCCTGGACTTTTTGTGTAGTTGTTGAGATGTAGTTGGGATGAAGATTTTGCTGAGCCATAACAACCCTGGGGTTAAGGTTGGTGCATAACTCTTCAGGAGCAGGCTTGGAGACCTTGTTACAGATAGAAATTCACTGCCAGAGTATTTGCAGTGTTCCTGCTGTATTTCAGAAATGCATTTTTTCCCGTATTGTATTTCATGCTTGCTGTGCTGCATTGTAAATAATATCTGGTGGTTTGTGGCTATGAAAAGCTGCTAAACTGTTGAATGAACATCACAAACCATGACAATATATAATAGCACTTCGAGAATAACAAATCAGTTAAACTAGAAAAATCGACAGAATCTGGCCTGCTTTAATGATTTGCAGCCAATGAAGTTATTGTAGGATTATAATATTATATCCACGTAATAAAAGACTCCACTTTTAACTTCATATGGACTGAAATAAGTAGTCCCATTTCTGGAGAAATTTGAGGATGTTTTAGATGCAAGTTATAAATTTTATTCTAACAAAACAGTATTTTCATTCACAGAAAAAAAGAAAACATACTTTCTACTGCCTGGGATAAGTTTTACAAAAAATAATGTTGGGACACTCAACTAACAATTTGATATCAAACAAATGTAAACCTCAGTAATGCACTTCTCAAAGACAACACAAAGACGTTCCTAATCTACCTGTAGGCTTGTAGGCTTCATGTTAGGTGTGCTGTCATCTGAATCACAGTAAATTATAGTAAACTTTGGATTTTTAGTGAGACTGTTATTAGTAAAGTACTCATTCTGCAAAAGTGAACACTGTGATTAAATCATAAATTTACTGTATTGGAGTGGTCATGACTGGACATGTGGCAAATCATGCATCTTTTCCGTTGAGGTGTGAGGTGTACTTGTGCATTGTTCCTGATTTCACTGTAAATTGAACCAGATAATGTAAAACAATTTAACATAACTTTATAGACTTTAGAAGTGTTTTTGTTTCAAAATGGCAAAAACACTTTTATTAACTTCTGTGTATAGATATTTAAAGCAAAAAAAAAGAAAAAACCCAATCACTCTGTATAAACAGGGTTCAGTGCTCACTCTCACATGGCTTTAGTTATAGGAATAGGAAGCTATAGGAAGCAGATCATCCTTATACAACACTTGCTTGATTTGTAATATGTAAATGTCTAGTTGCCTGTGGCTTCCTGTGGTATTGGCATTTGTAATATTTTTAATTGGTCTATTTGCCCCAAAACGTATGTCTGAGATTTTGAATCTGTGCAATTATAAAACAGAAAATGTATTTTTGTCTGCTTACAGCCCCCTTGTTTATAGAAATGAATGTAAAAAAAAGAGTCAGCAATTGCATGCCATTTAAAAACACTTGGATTAGTTGAGACTTGCACAGCTCTAGATGATATTGCAAATTGTCCCCCAGAATGCTTTCTCAACTTATTCTGTCCTATTTCCAGTGTAGGATGCTACATATTGGATAGCGATGAATATTTTGCTACTATCAGTCAGAAGTCAGTCCTTTGCATTTTGCTTTGTGAGTACCCTTTAACCATATGCCACTATTGCCTCGAGTTGCAGTGTACTATAACATTCAAAGTTTTATGGCTAGATGATATTATTTTTAGATAAACCATTCCTTTGAAATGGAGAGATGGTAATTTTATGTCTGCCAACCATCAGGAAGTGCCATTCACATTTGGTTTGATGGGGAACGCCATATTGAGCACTTTGGTATTGATTTGTGGTCAGAGCAAGGGATAATTTAAAGGAACGCTGTTGCCCGGTTTGGTGAACTGACAACTGGGAGGATTGTTAGAGATGGACTTTTAACTAAATCTGACATTAATGGGATATAGTTGAAATCTGAATGTTGTAACTAGGGATGCTTATTTACCTGTAAATTGTTCTGATGCCAACATCTGACTTTACCATACCACATCATAGTAAGTGAAGTAAGCTTATTGTGTTATGCTAATGAAGAGATGACACAAAATGACAGTGATCTGTTTTTCTTTTCAATTAATGATGACAATCGAAGCAAAACTGACTGCATGAAATATCCAGATACTACATCTTCCTTCAATAACCCGATCTCAAAGCATCTAAAGCATAAAACTTTAGGAACTTTAATTGCTAGCAGCTGCAACCAATGCTGGCTAAAGACAATGCTAGGTACATGAAAATAATGTCTTACCCAGTATATTATGCTTAACTATTAGCCTGATTCAAATGCTATGTAAAAAGGCGGTTTATTTACAGAAGTACAGCTGTACTTTTTCCAACGTGAAGCAAAATCTGCTCTTGCCTACTGCAACTCTGTGTAAGCCAAAGTAACTAGCTAATGCACTTCATTTAAAATTCTTGCTAATGTTATAAAGAACAAGCCTAGCAGCCTAAGTGCATGAACACATATGAACCTTTTAGGGCCACTATGTAAAACATAAACAGAGCTAAAAAATTGTTCTAAGACATCCCGGTTTGATTAATACTAAGAAGATCACTCATATCAATATGAGTATTGACAAGTATTGATGAGTTCGCTATCAATATGATTACTGACTGAAAATGCATATGGTTTTTGTACCCTGAAATTAAAAAGATATAAATATCCCTAATTGTGATGAATATTAGTTGCTTACAGTAATATATGCAGTTCCCTTCAAAAGAACAGAGGTTTGTGACTAGTATTATCAGTACACATTTTTTGTATGTACTCCTTAGGCATCCTCTCTGTTAGGAAAGTTCATGTAATCAACTTACTGGGATTACTGTGATTTGTTTTCAGAAGAGGATTGATCCAGGGAAAGTGATTAGCTACAGGAAACAGTATAGATGCAGTGTCCATGTAGATGGACATTTAGGACAATGCCATAGGTAACAGTGGTGGAAATGTGCTGATTGAATGATGATCATAAAAGCTCCACTTTTTTTTTTACATGTTTTATATGTACAATGGAGAAGTGAGGATGGCCTAAGAGTCCAACATAATAAAAGAATGTGCTGCAAATACGTCTCAGATAAACATTGAAAGGGACAGCGTCCAATCTGCTATGTTATTTCACTAATTGATAAAATGTATCTGGAGTGCTGCTGTTTTTTTTAAGCCTTGAAAGAATCATCATATGTTTCTGTCCAATTAAATGAAAGCTTCTGTGATTAATGGTGACCCGTTATTGATTGACAGCTTGATGTGGAAGGCTCGATGGGTTTAAACCGAATACTTGGCATTCTGAAGTTAAGCTGCTCTGACACTGTACAGTGTATGGTAACACTAATTGGGCTGAGACCTTGTGCTCCCAAAGGCAATAGTCTAACAAATCATTTCTTTCCATGATGTGAAAAGGGTTGATACAGGTAAGTTATTTTTATTATGTGAGTGCTTGAGATATCAGCGGGAGCATTACCAGCTGCACGTTTCAGAGCACCGAAAACAGACGATTCCATCTTTCACGTAGGTAACATGATGCGCAGAGATCTATTCACCCAAACTGTGAGTCTGGAGCTCAGTCACGTCACATGTTCCGAGATGATTTTATACAGATTTTCACATTATTACACATCTTACACCAAGCCTTTGTTAACACATCTTACAGTCCCAGAAGAATCACAAAATCACAAGTTTCTGTATCATAAAAGCACCGATCCTAAACGAATAAAAGAAAATTGATATTGAACCTCTCCAAGATTTCAAGTTCACTGTGACTAAGCATCAGATAATGCATGTGAAAAAGATGTCGATATAAAATTCTGAAATGAGCAAGATAACGCAAGAGGCTGCTGTGAAGACTTACAAAACTTTGTGCAGAAACAAGTGATTTTAAAGGCATTGCATTTTGCTGCCTCACAGTTCCCTAATCCTGGAGGTGGAGGTTTACATGGTCCGTGTCTGCACAAGTTTTCTCTGGGTTGTAAAGTCTCCGCCCACCTCCCAAACTGGCTTCTCATTCAAGTTGTATTCATGCCCTTCACCTGGAGTTTCTGGGATAGTCTCCAGATCCAAGTTAATCTTGTGCATGATGAAGCAGTTACTGAAGATGAATGGAAATTGATTTTCAGTCCCTGTTCAGTGCATACTGCTCTGACAACAGAGATGTGTATATCTTAATTAGAGTGGGAAATTAAAAAGCAGAAACTATAATCATGGCAGATAAATCAGACTATATAGCAGAAATAATTGTGTTATTGAGATATTCTAACTTCAATTAGTGATTAAGCCTGAATGATACATTGACATCCATACTTACAGTACTTTGCCAGGTGCCCAACATTTATACTGGAAAGTCTGGCGGAGCAGGTGGCAGAGACGGGTTTTGAATTGTGTGTAGACTCAGTCTGTCTGCCATGGTGCAAGCAAATGCCTGTGCAGCTATAGAGCAAATGTACTGCCTGACTCTGTGAATCTTGAACTGATTCAAGGTATGTATGAACTCCATATTGTACATGGTAAACAGGATTTCAATTCCCCTTTATAGAAAAATCACATAAATTTCACATTTGAATAATCGCATGATTCACTTATGTTGTTTTTAGACACCTATATTTTACATAGTGTTTTTTCACATGTACTCTACTGTGCAAAAGTTTTGCTTCCAAAAATGTGGTAATAAAACATTTTTATCAATTTACAAAACGCAAAGTGAGTGAACAAAAGAAAAATCTAAATGCAATCAATATTTGGTGTTACTACCTTTTGCCTTCAAACCAGAATCATTTCTTATAAGTACACTTGCACAAAGTCAGGGGTTTTGTAGGATTATAGTCAGGTGTATGATCAACCAAATATACCAA
>JAOVYV010000017.1:20394444-20404621 GCA_025674545.1 Hassar affinis
TGTTCGCGTGGGTTTCCTCCGGGTACTCCGGTTTCCTCCCACAGTCCAAAGACATGCAGGTAGGTGGATTGGTGATGTGTGAATGCGAGTGTGAATGTGTGTGTGTGTGTGAGCCCTATGATGGATTAGCGCCCTGTCTAGGGTTGATTGCGTTCAGAGTTGCCGGCTGGGCACCGGCTCCCCCGTGACCCCGTAACTGTGAATAAGCGGAACAGAAGATGATGAATCTGGTTAATGCAGAGATGGAGAGGCATTAAAGAGAAAGAAGAAGGTAAGTGCGGAATATAGACAACACGACAGAGTTTGACAGTTCATTATCCACATACTGTGGCCATTTGACAGCACAGTACAAATGCCCATATCCATTAGCATATTAGCCAATTAGCACCATGATGGCATTAAACAGCATATTAAACCTGCTTTCTAAAGAAAATGGTGCCCAGATGTTTGTTTTTTTTTTAAATTCTATTATATGCTATTTTTTTAAAGTGCTGCATTGAAATGCTGCAATGAATTTGTGTCTCATCTAATGCTAATTCCTGATATATAAAGGAACAACTGATTTTACTCAAGGACTATGTTCATAAGGCTATTTGCTGCCATGAGCCCTTTGTGAAAATAAACCTACATATACTGTATAGTCTTTTATCAAATTTTACTTTTGATGATTTATGGCTTTCTGGCTATTTTAACTGACTCTATGTATATATTTTTATCAGCAGTCATACTAAGATTATAACCTGAAGGAAAATGGCTTAAAATATTTTCAATTAAATATACCCCAGGAACACTGGGAAATCCTGGATGTAGAAATGTCAGCATTCGGCATGGTGCATGAATACTGACAAAAAAGAATTATGCACCTCCTAATTGTATCTCGACTTGTGTCTACAGTATTTAGAACATGCTATCTGTTCATTCTGAATAATATATTCATATTCAATTACATCACTATTATAATGTAAATCCTCATGGCATATGTATTACTTTATGTCAGCTTGCATAAACCTTTATTGTCTCAGTAGAGGTAACATGAATACTCTTTGAATACTTTTACAGCGTTATTAATAACAGTCTGTCCTGTGTTGGCAGATCCTTGGATTCCTTCTTGCAAGATTTTGTTCTTGTTTCTCATGTTACAAGAGAATAAAAATGTGTTAATAAAAAGAGTAAAATGAAACACTGATAGATTATTACTTACCAGAGACATAAAGCTAGACCAAAATTCCAAGTATAAATATAACCTGTAGCTTGCTGAATTCACAACTCTTGTGTAGTAACATGGCTAACTTTTTCAAATTCTGAACATCTAGTAAAAATAAATCCTCTTTAAACACCATACTCAGGTAGATACAATATGAAAAGATGACAGATGATTGGAAAGTATTGTATCCCATAAAAAAAAACACTTATTTGTGAGTAGTGGTTTGTAAGATATGTATGTATGTTTCAAAATGTATGTTTTTGCTGGAGTTTAGATCAGATTTGCCAAAACAGCTGCTTGAACTGATCCGACTACAGCACTACACCATCCTACTGTATTGTCTTCTCAGGGCGTCCTCTATTTAAGTAAAGAAGCAATCAGTAACGACAGCATTATAGTCGTAACATTAATCAATGTCTATTAGCCTGAAATTAGACCAGGGCTGAAATACTTTACAAATTGGAAAAAAGGACAACATTTGTGAGAATGGTGCAATTGTGCAAAGGAGCAGTTGTGAGACAGCTCAGCTTAACCTATACGATGAGCCCAACCTATAAAATAGCACTTTTACATTGTCCTCAGTTCTGAACAGGGGCAGATTTATTGTAATGGAAATAACATTGGGCCACAGCATTAATTCTAAAAAAAAAAGGTTGTTCCAAACGTGGTGGAGAAATTTGCCCACACAATGATCAATTAGCACACATTCAGGTGAGTGGTGAAGTGAGCAGTGTGTCTTCCCAATTTCTAGTTAAAAATGGCCTTTTCTGTTTCCTGCTGATACCGTAGGAACTTCTGACGTTCGGCACAAGCTGACAGCATGAACACGAAGAAACAAGCAAGCTGTTATTCTGCTGGTAAACAACTCTCTCCCACACACACTTTAAAATCTCAAGAGGTAATTGAACTTAAAATGAATATAACCTTAGACTGTATATGCATTTATCACTGTAGGATTTCATTTAATAACAGTCGAAGGTTATAGTCTCCCCTGAATTGAAATGCTACATGTGTATTCACAAAGAATGCATGTAAAATACACCATAAATAGTGAAGATAAAAGAATTGATTAACATCCAATGTACATTTTAGACATTAGACATATTAGCTCTAGGCGTAGATGGTATTATATGACTTTATAAATTACATTAATTAATGCCATTTCTAAACAGGGACAGATGGTTTGATTAATGGCAATTAATACCACATTCCTGTTGCATGCCTGATTTTAACTGTTCTGAAAATTTTGTATAACAGCAAGGCTCAGACAGTAGTTTTGTCTGCAAGATTTATCTTAATATACTCATTCTTAGATGTTATACTTTCTATGGGATCAACTTACTCTGTGACATGTATAGTACAGTCTCCTCCACAATTATTGGCAGCTCTGGCAAAGATGACCATACTGGCTTATAAGAATTCCTTTTGACAAATTAGCTTAAAAAGAGAACAATACACCTTTTACACACAATAAAGTAAATTAAAAATTAAACAACATTTGCCACAATTATTGGCACCTCTGCATTTAATACTTTGTACAACCTCCCTTTGCCAATAAAACAGCACATAGTCTTCTCCTATTGCATCTTATATGCTTGCAGAATACAGAGTAAGGAATTTGAGACCATTCCTCTTTACAGAATTTCTCCAGATGGTCCAGGGCCCTAGGTCCTCTCTTGTGCACTCTCCTCTTTAGCACACCCTTACAGCTTGAAAATGTCTAGACACTCTGATCAACTTATAGTGTAAAATATTCGTGAAAAATGCTTCAGGTACATGTTGTTTCTAAGAATTTCTAGCAGGGCCAGTAATTGTGGCACATGTGGTTGTGTTAAAAATAATTATTTCTTGATGAAGGATTTATTTCCCTCGGAATTCAATTCTTCAAAAAATCTGTAGATTAAGCTAATTCACCAAAAGGTGAATTTCTCATACGACGTTCTATTTGTCTTTACTAGGGGTTTCAATAATTGTGGAAGAGACTGTATATTGTGAAGTCTTTTGTAAAGAGATTTATTATATAGATCTATTATTTGGCCATTTGCCAGTCCTCTGTCACATGATATATACCAACCAGGGAGAGTCAATGCTAGCACACGTATCCTCTGAGAAATGTGAAGCCAACTACTGCTTATGCATCACACACTAGGAAGTAAGAGCAATCTACCCTCTTCTGCATACATATGTTAAAAGATGCCCATGATTAGTTCAGGTCATACTGATTGATAGCAAATAGTATGTCATCCGCTCTACCCTGAGATCACAGCCAATTTTGAACTCTTGGACCCCAAGAACTACTTGGATTGTTTTAATTAAAAGACAAATAAAGACAAATTTGTTTTTCTTATTTCCTTTTTAATATGTGTGCAGCACTTTGGTCAACACTTGTTGTTTTAAAGTGCTATATAAATAAATGGAAATGAAAATGAAATGAAATAAAAGATTTAAATGGAAGAGTGCATTCAATCAGCTAAAAGGACATGGAAGAACAAAGCTAAAAAGTAGAGCATATTTGATCACTTAACCAAAAGCATCTGAGAACAGCTGGGTCTAGATTTGAAACTGGCTAGAGTTGGAGTGCTTTAATTTCACCAGGCAGTTTGTTCGAGTGCTGAGCAGTATAGCAGCTAAAAGCTGCTCCACAAAGTTCAGTTCTGACGGTAGGTATTACCAACAGATTTCTTTCTATTGATCTAAGAGGTCTAACAGGTATGTACTTCTAAAACATCTTGGAGGTATTTTTGGAATGCCCAATTTAGTGATTTATGAACAAGCAGCAGACAGCAGGCTGGTGCAGTGGGTAGCACTGTTGTCTCACAGCAAGAAGCAACTTTGTTTGATTTCCAGGCTGAGCCAGGGTCCTTTCTGTTTGGAATTTTTCTGTTCTCCTGGTGTCTGCTCCAAAAGACATGCAGTCAGGTGAATTAGAGATACTAAATTGCCCCTATGTGTGCATGTGTGAATGTATCTGCACTACAATGGACTGGCAACCTGTCCAGGATGTTTCCCTGCCTTCCACCCACCTATGCTGGGATAGGTTTCAGTAACCCCCCTGTGACTCAGTAGAGGGTAAGTGACTCAAATGAAGAATGAATGAAATAACAAGCAGCAGTGCTTTCCAGTCAATTCTGTCACTTAATGGAAGCCAGTGTAAGGACTTAAGTATTAAAGTAGTCAGTTCTTTTTGGTTTTTGTAAGAACTCTATCAGCTGCATATTGAACAAGCTGAAGCAGTTTGATGCTATTTTACAGTAAGGTCTGTGAAAGATTATTTCAAAAATAAAAGCATGAATTACTTTTTCCAAATCATATTTTTCCATACACTCTCTAAGTTTGGATATGTTTTTGAGATTGTGAAAAGCTGATTTTATTGTTGCTTTCATGTGGTTATGAAAACATAGATCACAATCAATTAAGACGTGCCCTTCACTTTCAAAATTTTTGTGTCAAGATGAGAAGCAATCTTAAATTTCTTCTCATTTTTTCCAAATAAGATTATTCCAGTTTAGTCCTTATTCAGCTGATGAAAATTGTGTGACATCCAGCTGTTAATTGGTTAAGGAACTGAGAGAGAACTGAGAGGGAACCAAAGTCATTAGGTGAGAGGGCTAAATAAATTTTGGTGCAATCAGTATAGCTGTGATAAAAATCTTATTGTCTTTAATGATTTGTCAATGTGGAAATATACGGTAAAGGCTGAGAAATAAAGGCCCTAAGATCAACTCCTGGGGACACAAATACCACCAAGTCAAGGATGTTGGTGCTGAAGTACAGTTTCCAATGGTAACAAAGAAGCTTCTGTATTGTAAGTATGATCTAAGACTGTCAAAAACTATACTGGACAATACAATCCAATGTTCCAGTATGAGTGCTTTGTAATATTGTACAGGAACTCTTCTTTGTGCTTACGCAGTAGCATGACAAACTCCTTTTTATGTTCTTTTTGATGAACTTCATATGAAAGAACATACATGATGACAGTATGCCTTTCTTTTGTTAACAAATTGTAATAATTGAAATGTTGCTCTGGTATAACGTGATAAGAAAACCTTGGCATGTGCTTCACATCAGGCCACATCACACCACCGTGTCACTGATTGTTTTCCTATTCCAGCTTTTTTTTACTGATCAGACAAATATTTTGCAAGGATTATACACCAAGGCCAATAGCGTGAAGTGCATGTATACTAAATTCAACAGCATGGATGCAGGTCTAACAGCAATATACACCACAGTGGCACACATGTCAATTCTTTTTTCTAAGAAAAACAATCATACAGCATTTCAGTTCACATCTCTGAAACGTCTCTGGTTTCATGCCAGTGCGGCAAGCCTAGCAAAAACCTTGATGAATATAAATAGGGGAATGAATTTAAAGTGGAATAAGAAATATAAAATACCTGTGCATATATAGAGGATATTTCTGATTTCTGTACAGAAATTGAATGCCTATATTATGTGCAGTTCTGCCTCTTACTGAATTAAAAAAAAGAAAAATAACCATCATACAGGAATTGATTAAAAAACATTTATTTTCAGTCACCTGAAACAAGGTGATTATGTGTGCAGAGGAATATACAATTATATTCTGCGAAAGTACAATTCTACATGTTTGCATGTTCTGTCAAGTTTTATTATATGGTTGGATTACCTCAGTGGATCCTTCTACAAATTAAACCGGCAAGCAATAAAAGACTTTTTTTTACAACTTTTTAACAAACTCTAGGAATGTAATGTATGTAGAGTGAAAACAAGAAATTTTATTTGAAAAAAAAAAACAATGGTAGGGCCTTTAAAAAGACACTGTACGCATACCAAAACCAGAGAAAAAGGAGGAGAACTCAAAAACAGGCAAAAATAAAGACATATTACTAAACAGAAAACACAGCATGAGGAGGGCAAATTATGGGGGTATTCCAAAAAGCAGCTTTACCAAACCTTGAGCTAACCCTGAACTCTCAGTTGATGAACACTCAGAAGGGAAACTCTTTCAGTTGCAGTACAGCTGATATAATTTAGTTCCAGCAACTCCGGTTTGAGTTACCTCTCTTTCTGGTATAGAAAACCCAGAATTACCCCTCACCTCAGGGTTAACAAACTAACAAACAAAAAAGCTACTTTCTACAGCATAGTAATTAAAACATTCTATTTAAACTACTTACCTCCCCACTCTCCCAAGAGCCCCCCTTACATCTAGTGGCAGATCCCACACAGCACCTGCTCAAGAGTTAGCCCTCCCAGCAACCCACAATGCACTCTCAAAGTCCAATAAGTGCTGAGGTGCTTGTTGCTTGTGCTGCGGTTTCTCTAGAACCAACCCCCCAGTCTGTAGTGTCCCTGGCGGCCTTCTCACTGTCCATGGTTGCCCCAAGTCCCTTGTTACACACTGGCAATGTCCTTTCTCCTTGGGGCTGGTATGGGGCAAGCTGGGGGACCACTAGAATACTTTGGCCCACCTGAATCTAGTCCATGACTTCCCTAGTTGCTTCATGAGATCACAAGATCACTATATCGACCAGACATGTGCTCCTGGGCTGACTAGCTGGCCATAGTAGTGAGTGTCAGAGCAGCCCCTGTGGTATTGCATCTGCAAGCCTACCACAGACCCACACCATTCATGACAAAAAATTAAGTCAACATTCTGTGATCAAATTTTTGAGTAACCTGAACTTTTTGGGACAAAATTGTATAAACTCTATAAAAATATAGTATACCAAGCTTATGAAAAGATTGTTCTGCTCTTATTTACTAAAGTCGGTATAACAGTAACTTTTGTGTTTTTAATACTTACTTAAACTCTAAACAATTTAGAACTGAAGTGTATTAAACATATGAAAACGTGTTAAAGACTTGCAGCTATGGATTCTCTGTACTTAAGTTGGTATAGCATTAACTTCTTCCATTAACTGGATTGGCTTACTAACATAAACATGATAATTAAAATAAAATAATAACTTAAACTCTAAGAAGAGAGTTTCAATTGTACCAAACCTAAACTCAGTCCACTAAATGCTCACTACTTACATTAATTTGATTAAATTGTATAGTGTAGTAGTAATAGTGATAAATTCAGTTTCAGGTTGAAATTGAACTCACAGCCATACTAATTCAATATTACTTATTCTTTGATACACTAGATCAACACAAATAAGTTATCCTATTATGCTATTTAATGTACAAATGCCAAAGTACAAAGAAAGTGTTTTCAGTGATTAACTTAATTCTATTGGTTAAATATAAACAAATATAGAAATTGATGCCTGCAGCACACTAAAAAAAGTTGGGACATCACTTTTTCTTTTAAATATAGTTTTTAATCATTTCTGAATTGAAGATACTAATTGTTGCAGTTTTGCAAGTGGAATTTTTAGCCATTCTTGCTGTTTACAAGACTTGAGCTGCTGAACTGTCCGTGGTTACTGCTTTCTGATTCATTTTCAGTAGGAGACAGATCTGGACTGCAGACAGGCTTGTCAAGTTACACTGTTGTGCAGAATTGGTGCAGAATGATATACATATACATCATCTTGATGGCAGAATATGTCTCTCCAAAATACCAATATAAGCCTCTTCATCAATGGTAACTTCCCATATCTGCAGATCTCCCATGCTGTGGGCACTGATGCTCCCTCATGCTATCACAGATGCTGGTTTTTGCACTTTTCATTGGTAACAGTCTGGATGGTCTTTTCAGCTTTGGCAAGTAGAATCTGGTATCAAATTCTCCCTAAAACAAGCTGAAACATGGACTCGTCTAACCACAGAATACGTTTCTGCTGTCTTTCAGTCCATCTCAGGTGACTTTGGGAACAGAGAACTCGCCAGTGTTTCTGCATAAATTTAATCTAAGGCTTCCTCTTTGCATAATACAGTTTCAGGTTGCATTTCTTGATGCAGTGGTGGACTGTTTTAAGTGACAATGATTTTCCGAAGCACTCTCAAGCCCATGTGGATATGTCCATCAAGGTAGCACGATGGTTGTTCAAACAAGACCACCTGAGGGCTCAATGGTCACGCACATTAAGTAACAGTTTCTGCCCTTGGCCTTTCTGCACTAAGATTCCCCTGACTCCCTGAACCTTTTCATTTATCAATCAAAACATTTTATTTTAACTGACTGACAATTTGGCATAAAGTGGTGAAGTTTGGCATAAAGTGGTGAACCATGACCCATCCTTGCTCACAAAGACTAAGCCATTGGTGGCTGCTCTTTTTACTCAATATCACCTGTTATCAGTTAAACTGCTAATTGTGGAACCTTCCAGTGTTACTTGTATAAACTTTTCAGTCTTATTTTGCCTCTGTCCTAATGTTTTTTGAGTGTATTGAAAACACTGAAAGTCTTTTCTTTGTCCTTTTGTCTGTTAAATAATGTCTCAGGTGAATTATTAATTACTTTTATTAGCAAATGTCACAATGCTGAATCAGCAAAAACTAAAATAAAGGTCTCTTTACAGTTTCCATTATGAGTTTTGAATAGTTCACAAAAAAACATACTCAAGTAAAAGTACTGTTTTAAATGATACTTGAGTCATAGTAAGAAACTAAGAAACTTGAGCAAAAGTAAGAAACAAAGAAAATGAATAAATTACAATGGATGGATGAATGAACGAACGAGCAAAACACAACAATGCGTGCAATATGAAGGAGACAGAAACAAGGCATCTTGTTATATCCACATTAACAAGGACATTTTAGTAGCATAGTATTCCTAGATTTTTAGCCAGAACTGTGCATCGGGGTGATTACCAGAATTCACAAGAAAAAACAATCACATCTGTCAACCTTCTTCCAAAACTACACAGTAAAACAGTTATTTTCTATAACACCTATTATTTTCCCTGTACAACCCTCTGAACCCAAGAGACTTTGAGGTTAGAGGGTACAAAATGTCCTTGTTAATACTCACTTACATTGCATCCACATAGCATGTCTAAATTCATAAATCAGAAAGGTATGAGCAACAATACTAAACCAACATAATACTAAATCAACATAGCATTAATAAAACCACAAATAACCACAGTATAAATAACATTAAAAATATAGCTTGAGCAAGGCCATGTTCACACACATGACATCAGTCAGGAATCAGGAATTAACACTAAAACTAAAATTTAATTGAAAGTGCTATAGCTTTCATGCACCACCACTGCATTCACATAGCACATTTAACTTTATAAACCAGCAAAGTATGAGGGGGCATACTGAACCAGGTT
Organism: Hassar affinis; assembly: GCA_025674545.1. NCBI lineage: Eukaryota > Metazoa > Chordata > Actinopteri > Siluriformes > Doradidae > Hassar > Hassar affinis. Next base: position 20,403,868 of record JAOVYV010000017.1, read on the forward strand.
AAGATAACGCTGCTTCAACATAGGATAAAATGAATCCTATGTAATGAATGAGTCAAAGAAAAAAAAGATGCATTAACAAAATGTACTCAGCACTTCAAATACAATGCAACTGGCTAAGGAAAAAGAACCAGCACACTATGAAATGAATACAGCATGAAATCATGCATCATGTTTAACTACAAAAGCAATGACCTGAGAAAGCACACTGACTGATGGTCACTATTCTCCCTCTCTGTATCTCTCTGTACTAATGACCCGCTTAGATGCCAGGTGTTGGAAAACCTGGAATACTATGGAAATAAGATTATAGGTATATTTACAGTATACAGTGAAAAATGACCTTCCCCATTAGCTCTTATAGACAGAGCCAATTCTATAGGCAAAGAGGTCCTACAAAATTGTGGAAATCTAGTGACAGAAATTTGTCAACAACTTGTAAACCAAGAAAATAATTGCTTTTATTGCTGTACGAATATAACTTTTTATTTCATCCTACATTTATTGTAGTTTTTATTTTAACCTGAAATGATTTTCAATGATTTATATTTACTCTGTACCAACAAGTACTGCTGTTCTTTCTCTCTGTTCTTCTGCATACACCCAGATACCTGAACATTCTGTTATAAACGTTGCACATCCAGGTGGTACCTGCTTGTCAGTTACAGTACAGGCCAAAGGTTTGGACACACCTTCTCATTCAATGCGTTTTCTTTATTTTCATGACTATTTACATTGTAAATTCTCACTGAAGGCA
>JAOVYV010000017.1:20451843-20462635 GCA_025674545.1 Hassar affinis
GTTGCCGGCTGGGCACCGGCTCCCCCGTGACCCCGTAACTGGGAATAAGCGGTACAGATAATGACTGACTGACTAATATCACATGGATATCCTATTTTACAATGTAACAAGGAACAACTTCAGAAACAGCACTGACCCAGTGGGAACATGGTATCAGAGGCCAGAGTCAGGGTTCTGGGAATGATGGTCTTTAACAACAGTATTTTATATAACATGCTGCATCATGCAGTTTCATACTTTTTTAATAATAATAAAATTTTTATTTTAATAATATAAATGCAGCCAACATTTTTTTATGAAAATATTTGCAACCTTTTCAATACTTTCTATAATACTGATTTGAGGAGCCAGTGTTAAATTACCTTACTGTACCCATTTGGCCTCCCCTGGAGTTTGGTCCAGAGTTTCAGTCCGCAAATTGTAGATGTGAGTACATAGAGCAAAAAGAAACACATTAGTAGGTCCTCTTGAAGCCAGCTCTGTCTATGCTTGTGGGAATAAAGAAGAAAGCACACTCACGGAAAAGAAGATTAATGGTTCATCCTATAAGCCCAATCATGCTCTATCTCTGTTCAGAAGAAGAAAAAGAAGAAGTAAGATAGTGAAAGTCTTTTGTGCTTCCCTGGTAATCTGCTCAGTTTATTTCTAATAGTGAAAGATGATCATGATCAAGAGAGAATTTTGATTTATTAGTCAGGCTGATTTACCAAATGCATATATATGAGAAGCCTCTGATTCATCACAACTGGATGCACGAGTAAAGTCCACTCAAGTGAGACTGATAATGCTTAATTCATCACATTCAGCAGAGGATGTTTTGTCTTTACAGCACTCAATGCACTATATCCTATGAGTATATATAGACACTTGAAAATTTTAAAAGATGCTGGGCATGATAGTATAGCTGGGCCATCAAGAGCCCCCAGATCAGCTTACCATAGTTTCCACAAGTCTCTGGAACTGTAATAGAGAGCTTTCTTCTAAAAGACACTCCCCTCAGTTGGAGTTTTGAAGATGGTAGATGATGGAGAACAACATGTAACACGTCTATCCAAAATGTCCCATAAGGTGTTTCGGCTGGGTTGAGAGCCGGTGAAGGTGAAGGACATAGCATATGATTTTTATTATTTGCATACTCCCCACTGTTTCTGAGAGAGACTCCGGATCCACTGTGACCCTGACTAAGATAAACTAGTTACTGAAAATGAATGAAAGAATTTTCATGTCAAACCCTTTGGCCTTATGCTCTGTGGATGACACTGGGGTCATCCTGGGGGAGACAACTCCTATCAAGACATCAAAATTTCTTCACAGAACAAATATGATCAGAATAACTTTGTATTGATATGCTGTGACCCTTCGCTCTATAGGGACAAGTGGGTCCAAATCATGCCAGCGAAATGCCCCTACAGCGATGCTGTTAAAAGTGTAATTTAAGTGAGTTGTTTCCATGGAAACCTCCTTTCAACATCTTAGACGTTTGTAAGTGTAAATGGTGATGTGTATGCATGACTATCAGCTGTGTGAAGGAAGACAGAGGATCAGCTGCACTTCTGATTATTGAACATGCACTGTATGAGGTCAGGTTTATTAGGCGAAGTGATTATCACTATTGCGAGGCATGGTAGCCTAGCAGGAATAGTTCTGGTTCACGGCCCCAGTGTTCAATCCTGAGCTCAGTTTACTGACTGCAGTGTTTTCCATGCCCTCCCCTTGTCTTTCTGGGTTTTCACTGGGTTTCTAAATCTGGGTAGATTGATTCACTATGCTAAATCATCTTTAGTTGTGAATTATTGTTTGATTGTGTGTGTATAGTGCTCTCTAATGGACTAGCATCCCACCCTGACTGTATTCTGGCAACATGCACCAGTGCTCCCAGGATAGACTGAGCCTTGACCATGACAAACAATTACTAAGATGAATGAATGATGAATTATCAAAATAAACATTAACATTAATATTGATGCAGATAAACTTAGTGCAAGCAGTGTATATTACCTTTCACATTTAACATTAATTCAAATACATTTACGAAATCCACTGCAAAGTAATGGTATAAGTTTTCAAGAAACAATTTCAGTGACTCAGTTCCTATTGGGGTGGAATGGTGCCACAGTGGGCGGTGGTGTCGCTTGGGGTTAATTCCCTAGCCGGGCATCCAGGGTCCTTTCTCTGTGGAGTTTGCATGTTCTCCCCATGTCTGCACTGGTTTCCTGCAGGTCAAAGACATTCAGTCAGGTGAATTGGAGATACTAAACTGCTCCAAGGTGAGTGAGAAAGTGTAACCTATCCAGGCTGTTTCCCTGCCTTCTGCCCAGTGAGCGCTAGGATCCACTCTCGGAACCCCTACAACCCAGTAGTAGGATAAGCAGCTTAGATAATGAGAAAGTGAAAACTCTTTTTGGTATGTCAAGCCCAATGATCTGTCTCACTGAAAAGAGCTGTAATTTCCATCTATAATAGATAAATAATTTACAGGATCATTTTAGTCAAAAATACATTTTCAGTTGTCCTTCACGCCCCAAAGCCTTGTGGAACATATTTGATCCTGTGCTTAATCCAGGAAGTCAAGGGTAAGACAAAAAATCTGAGAGACAGATCAAGAATGAGAAAGATAAGATGAGAAGATAAATGAGACAGCAGCGGGATTTACCGTGTGACCGACATTCTGACTGGCACTGGGTCATTTCGTTTTATTATTTGGATTTGGGAAACTAGTGAAAGCATTTCATTAAACATCTGAACAACGTCAACCTCAATCATTACAAAAAAAAGTAGGGCTAATACTGGGCCACTGATGCAGCAAGTATATTTGATGTAATCTCCAAAAAAAGGCTATGAATGAATTAGCTTAAGAATCAAAGGTGAATTAACTGCACAAACCAAACTATTTCTTTCTCATCCTACTGCCCAGATCATCAAAAAAGTCCTTGTTTTGATGCTGTTACAAATGAAAATGACTGTGCACAGTTCATTGGAAGTCTCAAGAGCACACCTCATTGAAGAGCGACTACAGATACCCCTGAATGTGATATTGATGTGCTGTTCCAATAATTCATGCTGTGTGATACACAAATCACAACACACAGTACGTTGAATTGTATTGACCAGCATTCTGTTTGATTGGGGTTTTTTGTTTGTTTGGGGTTTTTTTTGGACTGCATTGAAAAGATTATTTCAGAGTTTGCATCCTGCCAAGATCAAATCCTGCTAATCTCCATTCACATAGCACACTTTCATCAGCCTGGCATTCAAGCTGCATGGATAAAACTGTGATTACTGGCAATTTCATTCATTTCCCAAGACTCTGCAGGTAATTGTTCTTTAAGTGTAGGTCCACCCAGACACACACAGCCTTTCTTAAATGTTACAAAGTCAGTAAGCTTGTTCCTTTTGCCTCTGCATGTCTTCATGTCAACAGTGCCCAGTGCTCTTTCCCTGTCTTGGTGGGCCTTCTAGTCCACTAGTGTGCCTTCTAGGACTGTGCTCATAATCCCAGAGCCATGCTGTACATGTCAGATCATCAAGATATGCTCCACAAGTGAGGAATCCCGTCGCCCCTCAAGTGCACTAGGCTTTTAAATCACCCCGTGCACTAATGCGCATATTGTATTCAGTCTTGTTATCCTACATAAAGGGGACATTATTCATTCAATGAAAGGTTAGCTCACTGAGATGAGTTGATATTCATATCCCACTCCAGTTGCATCCCATATTCTATCTTGAGAATCAGATGCAACACAGTTGGGGTCAATAGCCATATTAACATACATCAATTTTATTTGAATTTCTTTGAATGCATAATACAACATTAGTAAAATCCTTCTAAAGTAAACCTATATACACATTTAAAAGGACTGATTACTGATTACAAATGACACTTTTACCATACTGACTTACATTAGAAGATTATGTGGGTGAAGTGCTATTTAGCATTTTAAATCACTAAATGCAAAATAAATAAAAATAAAAAGTTAAACAAATACTCAACACTATAGCTTTTTTACCAGTAAAATGCAACCACTGTCAGTTAATAAACCTTGTAAAAAATGATTAACAAAAATAATAAATTGTTAACAGTGATGAAAAATAATTAATGGCAGGGTGATAAATAAAGCATTTGGGTTTTACTCCAAAAATTTCTAATTCTCCAATTTCTCTGAGCATTGCACAGTCTGAACCCAGGGTGAATTTGCTGGGATGTCCACTCCTGGGAAGATTGGCAACTGTATTGGATGTTTTCCACTTGTGAATAAGCTTTCTCACTGTAGACTGATGGATTATTTCTAAATGGTCTTATAACCCTTCGCAGATTGATGGGCAGCAATAATTGCTTTTCTAAAATCATTATTGATGTCTTTCCTCCTTGGAATTGTGTTAATACACACTTGAATGCTCCAGAGCAGCAATCTGAGAGGTGGTCACACTTGCTGATGATCAATTAATCAAGGGCATTTAATTAGCATCACCTGGCTGCTACTAACCCTCTTAATTCCTGAGGAAGCAGTAAATGTAGATTATCTTTTTTTGTTTTTTGGATTTTCCCCAAATTTTCTCTCTAATTTAGACATATCCAATTCCCACCCATTTGTATTTCTCCCATGTCACACTGGAGAGCAAGGCTGTCACGTTTCCTCCGAGACACTTGATGCTGACTGCCATCTCTTTTCGAACCTTCTGTATACGTGAGCTCACAGACACCCATGAATGGACAGTGTCAGTATGATTGACACGGGAGAGAGTGCATGCTGCCCTTCCAACCCTGAGCTTCCAGCTACGGGCGGCTATAGCATTACCCAGACTCAAACTGATACAAAGCGAGATCCTGAAAGACACTAGCTCAGATGTCTATTGAGAGTACAATAATAAAAAGTATAATCAGGTCTAAAAAAGTTTTTTTTTTAATGAAAAGGATGGCTAGTTTAGGAATCTGTGGAAAAGAAGAGTTTTAAGACGTTGTTTGACAGATTCGGCTGTTCTGACACTTAGAGGAAGCTCATTCCACCACCTTGGTGCCAGAACGGAGAAGATTCATGATGAGTGTATGCCCTTGGTAGACCGTGGAACCAGTCGGGCAGTGCTAGAGGACTGAAGGAAGTGAGGGTGCAGGTCCAGTTTTTGCCTTGTAGGCAAGGGTTAGGGTTTTGAACTGGATGCAGGTGGCTATTGGGAACCAGTGGAGGGAGCGGATTAAGGGGGTAGTGCATGAACATTTGGGGAGGTTGAAGACAAGCTGTGCGGCTGCATTCTGGATGAGCTGTAGTGGTCGGATGGAGTTCTGAGGGAGACCTGAAAGGAGTGAGTTGCAGTAGTCCAGTTTGGAAATTACCAGTGATTAAACAAGTATTTGTGTGGCTTGAGTGGTGAGAAATGGTCGGATCCTCCTAATGTTGTACAGGAGGTATCTGCAGGAGTGAGTCAGGGTTGTGATGTGGGCAGTGAAAGAGAGTTTGTTGTCAATGGTCATGCCGAGGTTGCAAGCTGTTGCAGAGGGTAGTAGAGGTATGTTGTCCAGAGAAATAGTCAAGTAATGGTATGGTAGTGAGTCACCAGGAATGAACAGGGGTTCAGTTTTGTCAGGGTTAAGTTTGATGTTGGTAAGGTGGTGAGCAGTCATCCAGGATGAGATGTCAGTCAGGCAAGCTGAAATACTAGTTGAGATGTTGGTGTCAGAGGGAGGAAAAGAGAAGATAAGTTGGGTGTCATCAGCGTAAAAGTGGTAAGAGAAGCTATGACTTCTCCCAGAGGTACAGGGATAATAGGAGAGGACAGAGTACTGAACCTTGTGGGACACCAGTGGAGAGTCTGTGTGGAGCTGAAGTAGATCCTCTGATCCGCTGATGTTACCTGTTATGTCTGGTCTTCCAAGTAAGAGGCAAACCACTGCCATGCTGTTCCCTGTATACCGAGACTAGAAAGATGTGACAAGAGAATGCTGTGGTTGACAGTGTCAAATGCTGCCGAGAGGTCGAGGAGGATGAGGAAAGATGAGAGTTTCTCTGACCTAGCAGCCTGGAGTTTCTCTGTAACTGCGAGGAGGGCCGTCTCATGTTTATAGTAGGCTGCAAAGGCTTCCACTGTTAGGGATGATGGTGGAGGAGGAGCTGGTGGGTTGAGTAGAGAGGAGAGGATGTTATGGATCTTTTGATCATGTAACGAGTTCTCAATATTATCCTTGTAAAAATCTGTTTTTGCTGAGGTCACATCAGTTAGACCGGAATAAATGTGAAGGATATCAGATGATGGTCAGAGACATAAAGTACTGTGACATTGATGGTTGTAGTTGGATTTGGGTGACTGAAGACCAGGTCTAGGATATTTCCTCCCTTGGTGTGGAAAGAGAGGTGTTCAGCATCAGGGAAAAGGACGGGAAGAAGGGAAGAAGGGAAGGGAGGCACGATGACTGCAATCTGAGGGGAGGATGAAGTCACCAAGGATTGTGGGAGGAGTGTTGTCGTGGGAAAGTGGCTGAGGAGTGTGTCCATTTCATCCAAGAAATCCCCAAGGGCACCAAAGGTGGATGGTAGGCGACAATGATAATCAAGTTGATTGGAGAGGTCACAGTGACTGCATGGAATTCAAAGGACGTTATGTTGAGATGCGAGAGACAAAGAGGAAAGAAGGTCCAACGATGAGACAGCATCAGACGGTACCACCACCCCTGCCGTGGTGTGTGAGAGAAGGAAAAAGTAAATGAAAGGTGGTGGGTGTAGCAGAGTCATGTGGGGAAATCCAAGTTTCTGTTAGTGCAAGGAAGTCAAGACAGTACTGAGAGGCCAGAGCTGATATCAAATCAGCTTTCTTCACAGCAGACTGGCAGTTCCATAACCCACCTACCACTGCTGACATAGACTGTGGAAGCAGTTAAGGGTAGCCAAGATTGTTGATGGTCCTGCCTCTGGCTTGAGTATGTAGTCTACCTGGTCTGTGGAATGAGAATACTGGAATGGGATTAAGGCACATTTTTTGAGAGGTTGGGAGGTTCCTGGGTGAAAATTAGATAGGGATAAAAGGGTATAGGAATACAAGAGAATAGAGGACACAGATAACTCTACAAACCGCTACAGATTGCATGCAATCAGTAACGGAGCACCTTCAATATATCTACTAAGCCCTGCCCACCAATTCACAGTTTCATCAAGTCACTCAGGAAGGCCTGCCCACCAATTCACAACTAATCAGTTTCTACAAGAGAACTAGTTAAAGTAATAGACAAGATATACCCACATGAATATATTATACAAAGTTAATATACAAAGTTAATACACAAAGTTAACCAAATGGTACAAACTCAACAGCATCTTACCAGCAGAGAATAACTTCTTGATAGACAAACTTAAAGTACACAAGGGTGGTGTAAAGAATTTGAAGGTCCTGTACAAAGACCTGACTCACTAAACACCTGTGGGATAAACTGGAATACTGACTGTACCCCACGCCTCTTCAACCGAAATCAGTATCTGACCTCACTAATTTTGGAGCACAAATCCAAAATCTAGCGAAAAGCCTTCCCAGAAGAGCGGAGGCTTTTATAACAGAACAAGGTGATTAAATCTGGAATGAGATGTTTAAAATGCATGTCTATGAACCAAGTTAGTTCCTTTTATTACATACGTTATAGGAGCTATAAACAACTGAGCCCCCTTTTGTTGTTTTTTTTTTACAAGGAAACTAGAAAACAGAGTTTTCTCTCCTGAAGATTCTTCCCTCTAGCATTCAAGTCTCCGTGAATGAATTGTTACTAAAAAAAATTATAACATATTATCATAAGCACAGTAATATGCAATAACTCTGATTCTCTTTGCAGACTTTTCAGAGCTGCTGTAAATAGAAAATTCATCACAACCTTCTAACAATCAGATTTGACAATTTGGCCGTAATGTGGTATGTGGTGTTTTTTTTTTAAATGTGGTATTTTTGACAAGGCATTATTGAGTGTCCTGTATTTAAGCTCTTAAGCTCATATCAGTTGCCGGTTATACATGTTGCCAAACAAGGCAATCACAGATTACTATTGTGTGTCTTGCTGGTGTTTTTCACTTTAAACTTTTTAAAATTTACAAGGATTAAAAGTAAGTTATTCCATTCTTAAATGTTTCCTTTGTGTCACCTAGTTGCTACTACTTACATCTTCTTCCTTTGTCTTCCTTCATGATGAAAAAATACATTATTTTATATAAGTTGTTCATTTGTGGTGACATGACTGTCAATGATTTCTTTCTTATTAACCTTTCTCAGATTTTTTTTTTCACAACACTTCTAAAATAAAGTGTTACCCTGTAAACTACAGAGTCACAACCTGTGGAATAATCTGCTGATTTCTAACAGCGCCTTATAACTTTGTTTGTTTATTGGGCATTATCACTGATACAATAGGGCCACAGGTGAGAAGTATTGCAGATGCACAGTGAAAGGTGTAAGTGTTGTGTAAGAGTGTGAGAGAAGTGAGAAACATGCAGACAGTTTTGTGCAAGAATTTTCCCAAAGGGTTCCAACGAACTCAGAACGCTAAGCTTGCCATCTGTTCATTGAGAAAGCTGGTGCTAAAGCTCCACAGAGAAGGCGCAGGCTAACGTGCTGTTGAACAACTTAATAACAGAGTGACCGACTTCAGGCCTCTCGTTTGTGTGAATGCAGTGTTAACTCCTTAGCTACTGTTTGGTGATGGTGGGGTTGGATTTGTTTGCGTGGTCATCAAGCTGGAGAAGCAGAAAGCTGGAGAAACAGAGCCACCTCATGGAGAGATGACTGCATTACAGTGTTGTATAAAATCCACTTCAAATACGTCGTCAAGAAATGTCTTTGGAGTGTGCATACACCACGGAGTGAGAGTTTCCTTACTTTCTAATTGAGTCACATTTCCCTGAACATCTTAAACATGGTGAATAGACTAGCATATGCTACATGTGCAGCAGTGGATACCATGCATGCTATTCGCTCTGTCTTTCATCCTGATCAGGGTAATTGTGCATCCTGGAAACACTAGACGTGAGGTAGGAATACACCCTGGATGAGACACCAGTCTACCACAGAGTACAACACATATTCACACCTGGGGGCAATTTAATATAGCCAGTTTACTTACTGGCATATTTTTGGGAGGAGCAAAAATAAAAAATGAACAGAGCACTTAAAGAACATGGTTTAGGTTGTGAGGCTTCAATGCTACTTCAATTGTACTTCACATAAGCGGTGTTGTAGATGTTCAGAATGCTGAATCTTTTTTATGGAAAATAAGAGTGCACATGAATTAGAATCTTACTCACATGGCCACAGTGTATCAGTGTGCAGTGTCTCTATCACCTCAATAAATATTTAATACAATTGAGAAAAGCATAAGAAACTAAAAATACCTGCATGCATAACTATGTCTAATAAGCTGGGCATACGCTTACCTCAATGAGTGTGTAATTATACAATGCTAAATGGTTCTGTGATTACAGTTTACTGAGGTCAGAGAGAGAGAGAGAGAACAAGGGAGAGAGATAGAGAGCATTTGACTGCACTGCAGAATTGAACGCACGAAGGACGTGCGGGAAATAAGAGCAGTTATTTAGTTATTTCCCTGTGCTCTTTGAAGCCAGACTTTAACAAGCTGTACTTATAAAGGCTGAGCAAGTGAAGGTGAGCTTGCTCTTAAGCTGACGCTGGCTAGCAGGATGCCCACGGGGTGCAGGAACTTGTTAATTGAGATCTCGCTTCTCCTGAGGATAGCTAGAGGAACGTCAAACTCCATTTATTTATCTGATATTTCATTAGCTTGAGCAGGCCACACTTGCAGGCATGGTTTAATTAGGCCTGTGCATGTTGCCACATTCTGCTTACAGCAGGGACTATACAGGCTGTGTATAGGTTTTTTTTCAGCTCATTTAAGCTTGTGCACACAGCAAAGTTTTTTTTTCTTAGATTAGTACAGTGAGGTTATGGATCATGTGCAGTGCAATTAAGTAATTCTGAAGTGCAGGCTTTTTTACATGTAATGTGTAGTGCTATTTACATAGAAAGTATTTGAACCCATATGCATATAGTTAACACTCAAAGCACAATGGTGAAAAATGTGTTAAAAAAAGTTATAGAGGTGTGGAAACTGGGAGAAAACATGAGGAAAGTGTTCAGTGCCTGTAGAAATGCACAACACTTTGCTGCAATATATTTTAGGATGTTGGTTATACTCAGCATTTTAACTCAGGGTTCAGGGTCCTCAGGCCATCCTCGGGCAGTATGTATTATGAATGCAGGGTATAGATGCTGCCTCATACTAAACAAAAACTGAACAATTCAAAAACTTCACTCCTCTTTCATTCAAAACACATTCAGAATTCAGTTACTCTACTTACTATGTTTTAGAGCACTACAGGAAAAAACCATTACATAATGACAGTAATCATATACAGTATATTATTCCTTTTTTTATACTTTGTCATAGCAGCTAATTATACCAGCTCTAGCAGTGGTGGCAGTCAATATACATAGATCAACTAAATATGTAAAGAAATAATAAAACATGACGGACATGCTGATAAAGGAAAATAATCAACAGGGTGGTGTCGTGCTATTTGCCAATAAGATTTCTGAAGTGTTTTATTCCTCTTTTATCTATATTTATATATTATATATTTTCATTCCATGGACATTAGTTCCTGTCCTAGCAGCTATTCTCTCCCCAGGATTTCTTTTAGCATGTCATATTCCTGTTCATCCATATTTCCTCCCCTCCCCTCCCCTCCCCTCCCCTCCCCTCCCCATCCCTCTTATGGTTGAGCTACATGTGCAATGCCCGAGACATCAGATA
>JAOVYV010000017.1:20489366-20506419 GCA_025674545.1 Hassar affinis
GAAGTCTGTAAGTACATCACCTCATGAGTGTTATACATATTTCACTTCTGTTCCTACTGTTACAGTTGAAGGTTCATCAGCTTATATGTTTTATTTAAAGCTAGTGAAGGTGAGGTTTTGGAATTTCCCACTCTAGATATAAAAATGTTATTGAAAGCAACCTGCATATGAATAGTTCATGATGTCTCCCACATGGCATAATGCATACTAAGTAGAGTTTGTAAATGGAAATGACACCATTGGTGTACTACTTAGTACAGTCCCATGCAGGTTTGGATGCCATCAAAGGACATAACTATAGGCTTAAATTTCATATTTCTCAAATATTATAACAATATTTCTTAATATTATTATCAATATTACATAAGCATTATGAAAAATATTAGTGTGCATATCAGTTTGAGTGTCATTGTTTACTAAGCACAAGATAATGAGTAGGATCCCTGGAAAAAAATCTATTCAGCAAGAAAAAACATCTAAAATCTATTCATAGAAAAACACATAGATCTCTCCATCAGTCCTGAATCCACTTTCCACTTATAATATCTTGACAATCACGACTATTACTTCTAATCTTGATTATTATATTTGTTACTCTTGCTTACATATTTATACTCTTACTTTCCAATGTTCATTTATTGATCTGCAAAAGGAAAATTGATCTGATGTCCTTAAATCTCCAGTGAAGCAACATCACCAGTGTGAAACTACTATGATGAAAGGCAAATCTCATCTCAGGGAAAGTTACATCAGTGTGTTGTTCACAGAGATTGTAACAGTACACTGAACCTTTTTTCAATTATTCATATAAATAAAAATAATCAGGTTAAAAAGAAGTCGAATAATAGCTTCAGATTCTTCAGTCAGGTTAAACTATATAAAAGTGTGAGAGTAAAATACTGGAAAGATTCCCCCACAAAACAGATGCCTCTATTCACACTGATTTTAGGTACCAATGGTAAAATATGTATCATGAGAAAACAAGGCTAATAAACAACAGCCTAATCTCTGAAACATCAGATAGCATGATACTAACTCTGACCACAGTCTGAAACTAGATAAATACTAATACCTAGCTGTCACAGTACAAACTGGCATGCTAAATATAAAGCATATGATAAATGCACTACACCAGAGTGCAGTGATTGGTATTACGCCTAATTCCATCATTTGTAAAAATTTGAAGTCTGCTGCTAAATGTCATGGTATGTCTTTATAAATATATGATTATGCCCAAATGCTGTAACGTAGTGTTTGAAAATGTAGTGTATGAAATATAAAGTCGATTTCTCAGGGAGTTTTTCTTTGCCAGCGTCACCTCCGGATTGCTCATTAGGGATAAAACTTAGGGATAAAAAATTATGTCTGGAATTTATGTCTTTGTAAAGCTGCTTTGGGACATAAAATTGAATTGAATCGAATTGAATTGATTTTTGGAGTAAAGTATTCAAAAGTGAAGTGATGGTGAAATCGATTAAATTTCAAGTACAGATAATTTAAGTATTTAAGTATAGTAGGAAAGCAAGTGCATGTTGTTTTGTCCCACCTCAGGTTTTAGATAGTACAAGTGTAATCATTTCTTAATGTTTCATCACCCTGCATGGAGTGCACAGTCCTGGAAACAGGGATATGTTCCCAAAGGGTTATAAAGGTTTGGCTGCACTTTGTTGTCAATTATTTATAGAATACTGTCATTATTCCTAGTGAAACATTATTGTGAAGCATTATTCAAATCAAACAATCCTGCTGATATTAAACACCTGAAAGCAGGAAATGTAAAGAATGTAAAGTAAAGAATCAAAAATAATCTGTAGGTTTTATGCTTATAAATTGGCAAGGCACTACAGGCTGAAGGGGCAATCATTTTTTTTATTATTAGTTTTGCATATTCTGCATCTCTGACATATCTTCTCTTAAACTATAGCAATAAAATATCAAGACTCAACCCCAAAAAAAAACGTTTATTCCACTGTTTTCACCAACTTGAACACCAACTATGATCAAGGCTTTTAGCCCCGCCCACTCGGCACAATCACGTGTCAGTATGATGTACATAAATCTCAAATTCCTCCATAAACCTTATAAACCATATTAACTAGACAGGTAACATTAAACTGCACTGTATTTTTAAAACATGTTTTCCATATTTAGAGCAAAAAAAACTATAGTTTATCATTTTCACAGGTTCATCCTTATCCCAAATTAAAAGGATATTACAGAAGAATTGTCCACGGTGTTGATTATTATTGGTTTTATATTAGATTTAATGTTGAAAAAAACTTTATTTAACAATAAATAAATAGTCTATACCAGCTTTTCTGTACACCACATGATCATAAAGGTCCATTAAAAACTCTAAGAATGTAATAATATAATACAATACTGTGTATAAGAATATAAATACATGTAAAATAAATAACAGCAATCAACTGGCAAGGTTTTATTGTAATATCTCTTTATTCACCTCCCGTGCCTTGCCTTAAACAACTACAGGAAAAATCCTTATGTTTTATGCTCATTACACAAGACATGTCTATTAATGGACACTTCAATTAGTATTATTATAGGTTTAACAGCTTCCAAATATGCTTATTGAAGGACAGACATGCTACACCAGAGACCTGTACTGTATCCATGTAAAGAAATAGAGTGTTTTGATTTACCTGTGTCTTGATCCCTCATTTTAAAAGGACCCAGACACGCAGGATAGACAAGAAAGGATAGAAGACATTGATGATGCATCTCTGCAATCTGATTATGAAGTGTTAGAAGCTGCAGAGAAGTTGACTCTGCAGCTAATTGACTCCAGTCAGTCTGTGCCCATGTCCGAAGATCTTACTCAAAACACCTCTGATGATAATGTTGAAATAACTGAAACTAGACCAGTGGAAGGTGAGGATCCGATGAACAAGACGAATGCACCTGAGTGCACTGAAGAGGAAACCTGGGTGCTTATAGAAGATCCAGTGTCTGCAGGTAATTCAGAAGAATATGCACAGCTGCTCAGTCGGTTAAAGTGTGCGTGCATCGAGACTGTGGAAAACTTTTCCTACAACCCTGCCAGTGTGAATGTTCATACTAAGAGAGGATCCATTCAGATCACAATTGATGTTTGCTCGAGCACGGACAATGAGACAAAAATTCGGGATGAGCCTAGTTGTGACACGGATACAGCAGAGGTCAAATCAACAGCAGAGGCAGCACAGCTCAACACTCAAATCCCAGACAATGACAATGTGTGGAGTAGTGTAAGTCTGACGTCACCAATAAACGCATGGAATCTTGGATTTGGAGATCTATAACATGGATAAACTCACTGCATGAAGCGATTCACCAATGAACTAACATGTAATATTTTAACAAAGCTAATCAACACAACACCATCAAGCTCAATCAAGAACATAATTTATTAGTATAGCCTCATTAGTTTACTGAAACTACAAAAAATCAGAGCAGCTCAACTGATCATAACACACTGGAGCAAACCATTTTACTCCAGTGTATAGTAAAGTGCTCTTAGGGTCATGGGACCATTCTAACTTGATGGATACCATCTTGAAACAATCTGGAGCAACTTCAGGTTAATCCTAGCTTGAGGGTTCAACAGGAGTCTTCCATCATAACTAACCAAACTAAACTGAAGTTGAGCTTCCTGTGGGTGGCAAGTCTAAAGTCAAATAATTACCTATATACTAATTATATGATACTAACTACAGTAAATACTGTATAATTTATGATAAAAGTTTGCAACCAGTACAAAGTTGAATTGCATAAATGAAATAAAGATGATATACAGTAGCAACACTGGTAGGCATGGAATACACAGGCCTTAAGTCCAGAACATTGCTGAATATCAATGAGTGAGGGGGAAAAAGCGGGCATTAATGAAAGGGTAATTGTTGCCAGAGCCCCGAGTAGGCAGAGGCATGGCTGGAATTGTGCAGTGCTTCAATGCGCCGATTAACAGCTACTGCACATCAGCTGTAGGGCTGTAACGCGGTTGCAAGCACTAATTCTCTACATTTGTCTATAGGAGCCTACAGACATAAAGGCAAGTACACAGGCTGAGAAAGAGCCACAGGGTGACGCTCCCAAACCCAGCACCACTGAGGTCACGCAAGACAGCACCCAAACTGAGCAGACCAGCCCCGAGGAAAAGTCAGTTATGAACTTTTTCAAAACACTTGTAAGTACTTTTTTCTTTTTCAAACACAATTAAAAATGTATATTGTAGATGTTAGTGTTAGTGAGTGAGATGTTTAATGAATATGTTTAATGAATCGAGGAATTTGTTATTGGTTCGTCTTTTTTTTAAATTAAGGACAGATATTTGAAATGAACAAACAAAGATTTGAAATGGTTCATAATCAAGGATGTACAGATCATAATTGGCTCATGTACGAAATCTAATGACTGTGCCTAAAAATAATAAATAAGTTATAAATAATACATTTATTAGCTAAGACTTTTTGTTAAATTTCAGAGGAATAAAAACAATAGTATTTATTTGTATGGTACAGTCATCACTGTGTCTCTAGTTAGTCATACGGCTGCACTGATACAAAATGAAATGATGAATTAAATAAGAATAACTGTAAGTGATAGATATCAGTGCCCTGTACACTGCAGCCTCCATGAATTGCCTGCTGCTTTTCCGGAGTTTTATAATTTCCTGACTGCCCTGAAGTTGATCTCTTTCAAGACGTAAACTATTCTCTGGCACTGTGCTAAATCAAGCCTTTGAACATGTCAGAATGTGGCAGCCTTTTGTTTTGCTGCATAATGTGTGGCTCACAAGAGAGGTCTGTGTATTTGGAAGTAGTGATGGGCTGTGATAAAGCATGGGCAGGCCTACGCCATCTCTAGAGGACAATGGCTGACTCAATATGAGAGACCATGTTCACTGTGAGCTCTGCCATGGAGCCCTTTGTGTGTTTGTGCTTCAAGTTGGTGAAACTTGAAACTGAGACGCTGCACTCTAAAAATATAGTTATTTTTTTAAATAGACATGTATCTCAGTTGTCTAGCCCTAGCACTGCTATCCTGGGAGACACCAAATGGGGATATAAAGACAACTTTAATTAATGAATGAATTCTGGAGGTGCTGTAATAGGAGAATGAGAAGGTGGTGTGAAGTTCATTATTTCTCAATAACCACATGTCCTGAAGAGTTTTATTTCTCTTACACCACAGCAATTTACCAGATCCAACAATCTGTAATTTATTACTAAACAACACATCGACCACTTATAGCTGGTTTCTGTTATCGCTTACATTAAAAGAACTACAAACAATCGTTCCCTCACCAATCTCTATTTTTACCATTCTCTTTCACATAATAGGACAAAAATAAAACTTTTCTTGTTACTTAAAGACTAGAAAGTGGAATATCTTCTGTCCTGAAGACTTTCCATGTTGAACAACATTTACAAAGCACTCACAACCTAGACGCCTGTCCTTACAGAACACTTTAGCAAATCAGTGATAATATGGTGGGTTTTGTTGTCTTTTTTGTAAAATAATAAAGCATACATTTTAAATCTGTTTATATTTTTGATATTGTTTCTATTTTTTGAACCTGTTTATTATTTGCCATAGATTACTGTCGATCATATAATCCCTGTGAATAAATTGTTACTTTAGAAACAAATGAGCACATTAATATAAACCTAAAACTAATCAACATCTTCTGACTCATCAGATTAGAGAATTCAACTGGGGTGTGGTATAAAAATGAAATATTTTGCTAAAACATGCAACCTTCCTGGTTGTTCATAGTCACCCACATGTTCTTCTTTACATTCAAAGGTGACTTCAACCAAAACGACAAAAGAAGTGACGGCTAGTCCTGATGTCTCAAAAGAGCAGGTAAACAGCTTGTGATGCCTCCATTGCACCATTTAAGTGGTGTTCCAGATCATTTCCCACAGATTTTACTGCGAAGCTTTGTCAAATATTTTCATTTGATTCATAATGATTTCTTTTCTGTTCTGATTGTAATTGTGACAGCTCCTCTAATTATGTATCTGATTCTCATTTACACATTGTTGCACTCTGTGTGCGTAATGAGGTTTTAGAGATTTTTTTCCTTCACTGCTAAAGTTATTGCCACTATTCATTTTCTTCAGTTGCTTAGTCAAGATCTCTATTTCCTGCAGTTCAATTTGTGGAAATTAATGCTTTGTGATAGACTGTGACCCGAAGAAAGCCATTTTGGTTCTTAATAGTCTTTTATAGTAATCCCCGGCTCACAATCAATCCTTCATTGGGTGGAAAAGAAATTTTCCAAGTGTTATGACTTGTCGCTGGAACTACTGTATGTGTTTGTCTTTTATCAACGACTCCTGCTGTGTCAGAGCCTTCTACACTAGCAGTTGAATCCAACGACGATCCTCCTACAAACAATGCCTCCGCATGCCTCACAGCATGACATATAACCAAAGCCCTGGGACAAAACAGAGCAACAGAAACATACTGTATATTGTTTGAATCTGTGCATATTTGCCAACAAGCAAAGAAATACTCTGTACTATACACTTTTTTGTGTTCCTTTTTTCTCAATGTGCAGTCACAGAAAGAAACTTCACCAGCTCCAGCTGCAAATGTAAGAAGCTCTTTCCGTAATACAATAGTAAACCTGGCAGTGAGTTGAACACTGTGCTCCAATTCTTCAACTGTCTGTCTCATAAGGTACAGGAAGCATCAAAGATTCCCCCTCCTCCACCACCAGCACCACCCAAGATGGAGAGTAAAGCAGAGCCAGCTGTAAAGAAAGAGGAGGCCCCACCGGCAGAAGTAGCAGCCGTCGCAGCCAAAGACCCAGAAACCCCCAGCAAGGCCAAAACTAAAGACAGCCCATTCAGCAAACTCTTCCGTACAAAGGTAGGCAGCTATCTGCTACTTCCATATACAGAGAATAATGAACATCTATTATGTTTTCTGCTAATGTTTAGAAATGCAAATAAATCATTTGCATTTTGCATTTTTATGCAGAACAGCTAGTGCTCAGTTATTAGAAGATTTGTTTTGGCACACTATAACAGGATGATGTGAATTTGAGGCATTGCTAGGCAAGATGGTGTCAAAAGTTCAGGTCTCAGCCAGTGTGTCTGCCAAGACGTCATCAGTGGTAACCAAGAATACCTTAGTTAACAGGACTTAGCCAATTGTAATCCTTTCACCTGCAAGTGCTTTATATGAGCTTCCTATGTGTCTCATTATTATAATTATTTGCAAGTTGTTGGCTTTATATGAGTAATCGAATTGTAGACATTTGCTACTGCAGTCTTATTCCTATAGGCCTTAGTGATATTCCATTACTGAGGAACAGAGTCCATGCTGTGCTGTAACAATGAGAAGTAAAAGCACCCATGGTAATGAATAAACAGCTGAGCCTTCATTGCAGTGACATCATTCTGATGGCAGCCATTACCTCATGTCATCACTGAGAGCCAACTAAACCATGAGCTTTGGGTTTTATCCACTCCATCTTATCTCACTTAATAATGACGTCACATTTATTGCTACAGAGGCATTGTATTCCAAACAGCCTAGCTAGTGCTCTTGTGAGACTGGAGGAAATGCGCATGGGTATTATAGTTTCGTGCCTAGTTAATCCAAATATCTGCTTGCCTACAGTCTGGGGTGAAGGAGGAAACGAAGCCAGTTGAGATACAGGTAAATAAGTTCAGCATTGTTTCAATATGATCAGATGTTGACAAATTCTTTATCTCCTTTTGGGCTTCTTCTGAATATGGGTCTCTCTTCTATAGGAAATTCAGTTGGGATCTTTTTTCAGGTTACATGTAAAAGACGGTTATGTTTGTTTTTAAATTGCAGACTGCAGTGCTTCCTCTTTCAATACGGCTGTTCATCCTGCTCCTATTGTTCCTCTTTCCTATCTCCTCTTATTTATTTCCTTCTTTTCGTATTCAAGCTTTTTTCTTCTCCCTATTTAAGGTAGACGCATCCAAGACCAGCACCCTTGAGGCCAGCGCCAAACCCGAACCTCCCCCAGCACCCAAACCGGAAGAAAAGAAAGCAGAGAAAAAGCCCTCGCCTTTTGGCAACTTGCTCAAACCAAAGGTAAATACACTTGGAGGATCTAAGTAGTGCTTATAAAATGATTATCAAGCATGTGGTATAGCTGACTGCGTGAAGTAAAAATGACTTGTATGAATTTGAGGTACTGCTAGGCCAAGTGAGCTCTAAGATCCATGCAGCTGCATCGAGCGCCGCAGCCAGCATCTCCCTTGGTGCTGGAGCAGTGGTAAATTCCCAGTACCTTGTGGCAATTTGTGTTCGTTAATACTTACAGAACTAAAAGAATTGCTGTGGTCAGATTAACTCCTGATTTGATTTTGTGGCTGACTTTATTATTGCCAAACGCTTGACATTGACTCAAAGATGATCAAAATTATGTTGTATGTAGAGTCCTATTATTATAACACACCCCAGGACTAATTGTTGTCACTTTTTACACTTTTTATGATTTACTAATAATGCTGTTTTTGATGCAAAGCTATCTTGTCATAGTAGTGGCATTTCCTTGGCATTACTTTTCGTTCTCTCAAAGCTTTTGCATTCTAGATAACATAAGCCGTGGTGTATGTGGTTTGTGAAATGTGTAACATGCCCCTTTTTAAAAAAAAAAAAAATCAAGGCTACAGAGCTCAAGAAGGAAGCCGCAGCCGCCCCCACTGCACCTGCAGAGGCTGCCCAGAGCACCAAGGCCAAAGAAGAGCCCAAACCAGCTGTTGCTGCTGCTCCTGCTGCAGCCTCTCCAGACAACAAGTCAGTGGGGAGTACAGATAATTCTTCACCCAGCACCTCCCGCAAACTAGAGAAGAGGAACTCCATCCATCTGTTCTTTAAAACCTTGGTAAAGTAAAAATCACCATAAGTAAACACAAACACAAGCCGATTTTTATGATAAAGGTTAGGTACAAGTCAGACATTGCATAACCATTTCATTCTGTTGGCCATGTAGCAGATCAGTTATAGTGACATGGACCTAGATATGCGCACACAATATTAAGGGCAGTAGAATAATCTTTTTTTTTTTAAAGTTAATGAATTATGTACATATCAATGATTAAAAGATCTGCTTGTTTTTAAAATGCTCTGATTAGAGATTTTCAGCATTACACAGAACTGTATCTGATACTAAACACTCTAGTGAAGACTTTACATACCATTTTAAAAGTTGTGAAAATGAGATACTATATATATATATATTAGCACTGTTTCATGTTGAGTTCTGACCAACAGTGACAAGCCCTAACCACTAGGTGACCTCATCTGGCAAAAATAGGCTTGTAAGCTCACATTCTATTCTTAGTGCTCTTCCAGAAAAGGTCTTAATTGTACCTGGATTCCTCTCCATATCATGTTGTATTATGTGTTATATATGCTAAAAAAAAAAAAAAAGAAAGAAAAGAAAAAGAGAGAAGTAATGCATTGTAAAATTGAGCATATTTAAATTTTTTATTAAATGAAATTTATTAGAGTATTTAATATAATTTTCTCATCTCTATATTAAATCAGTCAATCCAATATAGTACATTAAACTATGTATCACTAAAATATATATACCTTAAATAAATATATCAATAAATATGTCAGTCCTAGTGCTAGCAGTGAAGTTGAGTGAGAACATGTTTGAGCTAGATGCATAAAGGAAGCATTTAAATAAGAATCCGGTTGTCAGACAGGTTGTGATCGGTTGTGCTCAAGGCTGTGAAACATACTAAAAAAGCAATTATTAAAACTAAGCCTCCATCTGCTTCCACCTTTTGATTGTTTCTCAGGGTCAAAAACGCCACTCTGACGCTGGAGTACAAACGGAGCCTGTGGCACCAGAGAAGGCCAAATAAAAACCTTGCTTTGGATTCATCGTCTGCACAGAAAACACTCTTTGCTTGTAAATAGGTATCCTTATCTGAATGTCCTGACCAGAGACCAGGGATTAATTCCTATTTAATCTCCACTACTGAGGTGAACCGAGAACTAAAGTATCATAAAACTGGCCATTCAAATGATTCATTCCCATCACCAAAACTTCTATACTTTAAATACTGTCAAAGTCATTTAGAAATAGTTGTTTCTTTAGCAAATAATTTGCTGAATGTTGATGTTGAAATGCTAAAAACTTAAGGCTTTGCATGTTTTGCAAGAATCATAAAGAAAGTGTGATGGTGGAGAGCTAAAAAGAGGATTATGCAACCTTACTATGACATGTAGTTCCTCTTAAATGGGAACATTAACATAAAAAAACATAGAAAAACTGTCTATCCTGTCACGCTTAACTCTTTGATATGGTTTTTATCACATGCAGGATGTATTACAACCACTTTCATGTTTCCAGCTTCTGTATTTTTTTAAGTGGAACATCTGATTGGTGCACATTCGTGCACAATAATCATTCATATGGCTGTAAAAACAATCTGCAAAGACTTACTCATTCCATTACAGTGTCTCATCTAAACCTCCAACGTCATGGTGGTTTTAACAATGTTGGTAACGTTATTAAAAT
Organism: Hassar affinis; assembly: GCA_025674545.1. NCBI lineage: Eukaryota > Metazoa > Chordata > Actinopteri > Siluriformes > Doradidae > Hassar > Hassar affinis. The sequence goes on from JAOVYV010000017.1 coordinate 20,499,901, forward strand.
CTTATCTCTTAACACATTCAGACCCATTGCCCATTGCTCGTATTTTACTAACATATTATCATGTCACCCTGTCACAGACAAACTTACTTACTGAACCGGTTAGTTATTAGCTTTTCAAAATGGGCACTTCTTTTTTTGGTACTACTGAAAACATATGCTATCTGTAACCAAGCCTTTACTAACTGTGGAATATATTGAAATTAGCACACTGTTCATATGGGGGGAAAATCCATCTGGTTTCTCTTACTCTCTCTTACTGAATACTCACTAGCTTATGGTGGATGCAGTTTAATTGCTTTCTGTGAAATGGTATTGAGTATGAGAACTTCCATCTGCTCTTACTGTACATTTAAAGAGAAACTGTCCCAATTTTACATGTTCTGAATTTTAATTGTATTTCTGAACTTGAGAGACACAGACTTGCATTACTTTTTTGTTTTGCTTATAATCAACTAATGTTCAATGAGATGAAATCTCCTGTCTCTGTAATTGTAATTGTGCAGTCTTTGTTAATAAAATGAAAGGGTACAACATGGCAAAACTTTTTTTTTCATGGAGGGCATTCAAACAAATCAATACACTTTTTCTAGGCATTCTGATCCCATGAAAAAAGTACTTTGATTAGGGCTAAAGAGCTACATTGTCAGTGTTATCAGCTGCAGTGTAAAGGGAGGGAGGCCATGGCAGGGGGGTGGCAGTAGGCCTAGAGGCTCCCATGTCAGTGTTAATGTGTGTCACAGACAGAACTGCCTCAAAACCCTCTGTTTGATAGAGAGAGAAGGAGGGAGAGAGGAAGGGAGAGGCTGCAGGCATCAGGTTTCAAGACCCTTGCGGTCCCAAGCCACTTTATGAATAATGGAACCTGTTATGTTTCCAAATTAGTAGGAATTCCAACAAGAGTAGTTGACTAGAGCACAATCTTATGAAATTGCATGGACTCAGTATTGAATTATGGTTGGGATGATTCACATGAATTGCAGGATAATATGAATTATAGGAATTGCTGCATTTTCCTGGCAGAAAGATAACAACCAATTAGCGGATACATATATATACAATATGCCAGGCTACTATGAACATATGAGTACAAAGGGTGTGTGTGTTTGGAATCTCTTCTTTGTCTTAGTCACTTATCCCAAATTTAGTCATAAGCTGAAAAGTAATAATATGAAATCTGCTGCAAATACTTATTCTTCATACATGCTGTTCTACAACATGGTGTCTGGAAGCTTTAGACTCTCAAACCACATCCTGTTGAGTTGAACTTCATTCAACCACAGTTATTCACATAGATATATATTTTCATTGTATGTAACCATTTAGTATAGTTTGACAGTGAGAATTTCTTTTTGCCTTTTTGGACCAGCAAAAGTTTCCACAACGCAAAAGGGAAAATCCATCAAAACATCAGCATATGCTGCCAAGCCGAGTGCTCATCCTAAGCCAGTATGCACAATGGCAGGGACAGAAAGATGACCTGGCCTTTTAGCTCAACAACATTTACCCCCACTTGTCATGTCACAGTGCATCCAGCAGCAACGTTTCCATTTCAAAAGCCGCCTGTTTGGGCTTGAGCTGCAACTTCAGTCATAGATTTGCAGAACAAAGGACTTGCTTGGCCCCTAACCTGTCGAATTTGTTCTCAGGGTTCATTCTGCCCATGCTTATTACTAATTTCTCTGACCTTTTTTTAAATATAATCTCTACAGACAGAAGTGGAAATGAAACTTAATGTGAAAAACAAAAAAACACTTCAATTATATTAAATAAAGTTTAAACAACTAATATAAGTCATTCATTTATCAGGAGTTGAGTGCAGTGTAATTATAGTTCTCGGTACATGCACTTTAACAGTATGTGTGTATGTTTTAAGACCCAAATTGCTATGTTGAGATACTTGAGTTCTAAAAACTGTTTATGCTTCAAGTAAACATGTGATTCATTCATACTAATAATTGAATTGGCCTGCCTTTGTTTAGTAAAATTATCTATTGTAAGAAATGTTTTTATTTATTTATGTCTGCTTTTTTTCTCCATCTGCTTCTTATGGATTTAATTAACCAAGAATATAAAATATAATAATATAAAATATAATAATAATAATAATAATAATAATAATAATAATAATAATAATAATAATAATAATAATAATAGTATTTTAAAGTACAGACTTCATCCCGATCTCTCCGCTCTACAAACTCTAACCAGCTCATTCTTCTGAGAACCAAACTTAAGACTATGGGGGATCGTGCATTTAGCTCTGTTGCCCCTCATCTTTGGAATACCCTCCCAGAGCATTCAAGGGTACCGCAGACAGTTGGGAATTTTAGAATTTTAGGATCTTAGAACTTTTCTTTTTTGCAAAACATTTAAGTGATTTAAATACATATTTTTAACATTGCGATTGCTATTTTTATTTTCTATGTGGCACTTTGAGATTTACTTTAATGTAAAGTGCATTATAAATAAAATGTATTATTATTATTATTATTATTATTATTATTATTATTATTATTATTAATTATCTAGCAGACATTCCATTCCATGCAGGCTATTGCGAGAGTCACAGTGAGAACAATGAAGTCAGCTGCTCCTGACACATCAAGACAAAACCAGACTTCACCCCACACACACACACACACACACACACACACATTCACAGGCATTCACATTTCTCCGGCAGCCATTAAACACACAAGTTAGTCACTGAATATACAAGCATGCTCACACTATACACACAATGTTTTCAATATGTTTTAAAGTGTTAAATCAAAGTGCTAAGTGTTACGTTTTACCAATACTTTTTTATATAACCCCCATAGAATAGAATAGAATAGAATAGAATAGAATAGAAAGGTCAGTGTTACGTTTTTAACTAAACTGAAAGCTTTTTCTTTAGCTATTCAGTTCAAATATTTTATTTAATACATTCACAGACAAACTGTGTTTATGAATCAATACTTTTCATTAAATTGTATAGTTAGTGTACTGTGCAAAGACTACCTTTATACAGCACAGACATACTTCATGTATATGTACTGAATAGAATAGAATAGAATAGAATAGAATAGAATAGAATAGAATGGATTTTTGTCTCATATCTATTTCTACATCCAGTAGATCTAGGTTTTTATTATATTACCATGCATGTTCCCTGATCTTTCTTTTAGTTTTTAAACTTAATCATTCAGAAGAAATAACAACACATTGTGTTCTATTTCATGCTTTTGTTACCTACTGATTTGAGCAGCTATTCAGGCTGATTTAATGCCCGAGGGAACCCACCCCCTCCCCGTGGCCCAACTGTGACAACTTCACACTCACTGAAAAGGAAAATTCTGCTGCGCTGTCATGCTACAGTTGCATTGAAACATGTACAATGTCACAAACACTCCTTGAACATTTTGGCTTTGACTGGATGATTTTGATTAAAACATACATAAGGATCAGACAACATGACTGCCTGCATAAGAATATTTTAGCCAAACTAATCACCAGACTGAACAAACACAACATTCTTGCTCACTTGTTTATCATGAGCTCTTCAATAAATGCTAGATAGATAACTCCAAAGCTCTGTTGTAGATATAGGGAATTGCAAAAAACACACTCTAATGTACATGATAAAACTTTTACCTCATTATATACACCTTATATGCACACTTGTGTAAAAGCCAAAGCACGCCTTTGACTTTTTACTGTTACTTGCTTTTTTTTACATTTACACATATCTTTTTCAGGCAGCTTCATCTCCCCCCCAGAGATAATAACCCCATTCCAGATTACTAGCTGCTCACAGAGCTTTTGTGGTGCCACAACAATAGCAAATGAGCAGGAGGCCTCGGTATGTCACATGTGGTGCCTTTGATTACCATTCTAGACTTGTTTGTATGACAGAAACGCAGGAAGAAGCAAGAATTCTCCAAAGGTGAAAGAGATCCACACATTATTTGAAACATGCCCTATGTTCACGTAACACAGAACAATCCCTGCAGACAAAAAAAGTGAGCAATAATGGGAAGAATATGTTTTGTGCTTTTGGAAAGTTTCCAGCTGTACCGTGAAAACTAAAAACTTTTTAAGTTTATATATTTTAAGCTTTATCATAAAAGTATTTCTGACTTATACTTTTACTATGCATTACATTTTACTAGCCAAACACATTTACTATTCTACTATCTATCTACTACTAATACTATCTACTATTCACACTATTCATCTGTGAGAGTAGATGATGTCAAGATCATGTTATACAATTAAATAAAATTGCAGATAAATCACTGACATGCTGAAACACCATTATCCAATCTGTATCATGCAATGACATGAGAAAAGTTAGTTTAGGCATTTCGAACTAACTTAAGTTTAGGAAGAGGAAGTCACATCATTGTCTGTGCTGTATATTTCATACAACAGTGCACAGGCTGTATCTCAGCCATGTAATGAATTTTTAATAGTCTTTTATGAGCCTAGGCAAGTTCTAAGATGTTATGAACCTGTGTTTGAGAGGCTTAGGTTTGTTTTGCAGTCATTAAACACAGCACAAGGAAGTGGAGTGGGAGGCATTCAGCTCATCGAAGTGTTTTGGCAAATGCTGACTAACATGGCCTGATGTGGATTTGTTCGACTTATCTCCTCCCCGACAGCTGTAGCCATTGCCTAAGAGCTCCCTCTTTCTTCAGAGAAAAGACAGCAGCAAGCCATGAGCTCGTAAACATGAACAGTAACAACACAGCGTTTACTCAGTCTGCACGTTCTTCAATGAAATGACTGTAGCAAGCAATGAATGGCAGGTTTTGATATGGATCTCATCAAAGAGATACTATATAACCCAGCATAAAGGGCTATTTGTAGTCACAGTAAGATGTTAGGTCTAAAGTAAATCCTTTGGTGTACTTACTTCCTCTTTCTTTTAAGTTAATTATATCTTTTAATAGTGCACTTATTGTAATCTGCTGTCTCTGTACCTTAATATTTCTCCTTTGCAGTTTGGGGTATTTTAAACCTACAGCTGAAATGCTAAAAGTTTTAAGTGTTTTTTTTTTTATTTTGCAAGTGCAACTCATTGCATCATTGATCTTAGCCATTCATTTTTGTTTTCATGCTGCTTTCCTCATATTGACGCACCATTGTGGCAAATGATAAACCGTTATATCACTAAAGATATAAAGCATAAAGATAAAGAAATGCTTTACATATTTATTTGATATAAATAATATATTATATATATTATATAACTACACAAACAAATAATCCAGAGTCTATCCTGGGTATGCTGAATGTGAGGCATGATGCCAGTTCATCTCAAAGCGTACTCACATTCACATACTCATTCACACCTAGGGGCTATTTAGACTAACCAATCCACCTACAAGCATGTTTTTGGGAAGTGTGTGGAAATGAGGAAAATCTGAAGGACAATGGGAGATCAAGCACAGAAACTCCACACAGATAGTAACATGACCTCAGGACCTCCTTTACACATCAACACTAAACACTGAAGATATCAATTACGATATAGTACGAATGATAAAGTTGAAGAGAAGAAGAAAGAAGAAACTTAGAAACTTTTTAGTAGACATCAAGACAAGCCATTACATAGTTTGTAGTTCCTGCCACCCTGTTGTTGTTTTTTTTCATGTTGTTTTCCTCATGTAAAGGAAATGCCATTTTGTAGTAAGCGACTTATTTCACTGAAGATGTAAAATGACAAAAAAACTTTCATATAATTGTGCTATTTACATACAGTATAAATTCACAAGTAGCTAGAAATGAAAAATCAAAAGCTAGCTTTAGCTAATTAGTGTTCCTCAAGGTAAGAGGAAAAATATAAATCCTATTTTAATGGGTGCTCGCTGTACTTAAGAACAATAGTCAAACAAATAAGGTCCTTAGGGAGATTCCAAAACTCTTCATCTTGTGCTCTATAGGGGTGGAAGCATGGGGGAGGGGGTGTGCATGTTCATTCACATGCATATAATATGAAGAAGGCAATGCCAGGTGATACAAGCTACAGATTGCCAGGTCAACTCTAATCACCCCCCACTCTCCACCCCAGCAAATTCAACATCACACCACCATGTTACATGTTAAAGGACAGCTAGGTTTGTAGGTCAAGTTGTACCTCTGTAAACTGCAAACCACAGCCCTCCTACAACACCCAGAGAGGGGGTTGTGAGCTTGGCCAAAATCAATATGGCCTGTGCTTTAAAAAAAAAATTCTCAGTAGTGAAATGGTAGCCAGAAGTTTCAGGTCTTTTGCCTTATGTTCTGTTTTGGAGTCTTGGGTTATGCCTTTAAACAGTAAACTGTTCTGTATGTGTAGTACACAGATTAGCTAACCTCCTTTATGCAACAGCCGCATAGAATGACACATACTATATGAAACTGTATATAGCCTATATAAGCTGTATTTATAAGATAAAAAGGGACTGAAATAAAATTTGAGATCACAGTTATTTTTCACAGGTATTGGTTGTATTGGAATAATCCTTACTCATTGTGTGTGTGTGTGTATTT
>JAOVYV010000017.1:20508124-20527821 GCA_025674545.1 Hassar affinis
AAAAACACACACTACAATATAAACAAACACACTACAATATAAACACACACACTAAAATACACACACACTACAATATAAACACAAACTACAATATAAACACACAAACTACAATATAAACACACACAATAAAATACACACACACTAAATGGCATCTAGAAATCATTATGAAACCTGAAACTAGCTGCACTAATCTAACATTTAAATAATGCATCTCCACTTATCATCTCAAGAAGACTAAAAGCTATAACTTAGGTCTGTATAGGTTGACTTAGGGCTGTTATTACCTCGGCGTGTTCCCCCCTCCCCCAGCCCCACATGGTGTGTGTGTGTGTGTGTGTGTGTGTGTGTGTGTAGAATTGGTGAGTAGTGCAGTAGACATGTTAGTCCCTGCTCTCGCAAACAACTGTTTCCTGCTGTTTGATGACTTTTTTTTCAGAGATATGCGACGCCAAGATTATCACACATGCCATGAAATGATTAAGATCGGAATTAAGATACAATATTCGACCTGTACATGTAGCACTGCGCTTCTGAAATCCTAACAGGATATAGTGTGGTTAAATTGACATAAACACATAACACTGAAGATGAGTCTATTTCTGTTGCACACAGCACTCTGAAAAAAAAAAAAATCATATAGTGTTAATGTTAAGTGCAGTTTGTCTGCGAGAGGAAAACGTGAAGAGCTGTCAGCAGCTTCCCCTTATTCTTTAGACGGACTGAATGCGTGTTAAGGTTAGAAACCGTGCTGTGTTTACAATAAAGACGACTGAAGTCGATACAGTATGGCATCTCTGCTAAACTAGTTCTGATGAAGAATAGTTTGTGGAACACGTGACTTTAGGTGCCCTCTATGTGAGCGCGCGGCCGGCGTGACGTTCCATGGAGCGACTCGGGAGCGCGCCTCTGAATGCAACAGCTGCATAGTGAGCGAGATTTGCAAACATTGAAAGCGAGCTTTTTGGCCAGCGAACAATTGGCTAACGCAGCTACTGACAATACAACTTATTCCCCGGACAAGCTTATCTGTCTACAAGTTCGACACAAGTGTCGTTATGTATATAGTCCTGCTATAATAACTTGCTATATTAGATTGAGAGTACCTGACGAGTGGACATATTGGTAGGTATTGGTGAGTTCCCTATTTTTTTCGGTAGCTGTTAAGTTGGTCTTGTGGCTAACGTTAGCCATGTTTTTGTTATCAATATCACAGTAAGGTGGACGTGTTTCAGCTGGCTGGCTTAGCCTGTTCGGTCAGTTGCTCGATAGTGTTGGAGAAGGTAGGGAGTGGTAAGCGATAGGAAACTTATCGTGTTTAGAAAGTTAAGGCAGGAACTGCAGAGCTGATGCTCTAAAGCCACAAGGAATGAATTGAAACGAAGCTGGGACTAAATCGTTAGCTGGTTTTCTTCTGCTTCTGCTTCCAGCTGCTTTCTTTCTCAACAAATCCACTAATATCACAGAAAACAATCTGACGTAGAGCTACACACAGCTACACAGATGTCTAACACACATTATTCAATAAAGCGTGAGGACTAATTATGCAACTAATTACATAGGCACGCAGAGCAGGGCTGTAATTCTGCAAAAGTAAGATAATAACTATAGGGTTGGTTTATAATCCAGGCTAATATAACCAATAAAAATGAATTAGTTGATTATTGAATTATTACTATACATTATTTTGATAGGGGAGATTGAAGATTGATTTTGATAGCAGGGAAGATTTGAGCCAGCTACAGTGAGTGTTATAGTGAGGGGATAAAGACGCCAGGTGATTGATCATGAGCGGTTCGGGGATCTGGGCTCGGGGATCTGGGCTCGGGGATCTGGGCTTGGGGATCTGGACATGTTACTGTGTAAAGGCAGTGAAACAGTTTGGAGTTGCTGGAGTTGCTGATCAGGTTTAAGATGATCACGTGTCAGGAAATTATGGCCCCAAATGCTCGCACGGCTTGAGTCGAGCCTTTAACATCGCGAGTTTGGGTGGTTACAAGACTGATCTGCTTTCACTTTATGTCTCTCCCCACTTCATTTTCCCTCTTCTTTTATTTCGCGTGTTATTTTTTAAATCTTCACAAGCAGCTGTAACGCTGCCAAACCCTGAAACCACGATTCGTTGTGTTTCTAGCTGTTCCACTGCAGTGAGAGTGTGTAAGTGAGTGTGATGTGAACGCAGCTTGAGGATGAAGACATCAGAGGAAGGGTTTGTAATAGTTGGTGAAGAGGGTTGATTTGCGCCAGCTTTACGACACCGAGCGTTTTAATGTCGGGGAAAGAGAAATGAGCACTGCGGAGAGCAGCCGAGCACCAATGTGACTTACACACTGGAAAGGTAATAAACTTTTTGGTTGTTATGTTCCAGCTGCAGAGGCTCGTTCGCCGTTTGGAAACGTGTTTTCCAGTAAAAGAGAGTTGAAAGTGGCGAGCTGGGGCAGGTTTTGATCATTTCTGTGCACACCTCGGTCCTAATGCACACAATGGCCCGATAGAGAAGCAGGCACAGCGAGTGCGGCGGCTAAAACCCGACTCGCTCATCGGCTCAGCATTTCTGAAAGCCTGCGTGTAAAATATCGATGAACTTGGGTGCTTTTGTTACTCCCACGATGGCCCTGTTCTTTCTTTTTGCCGTAGCCGCATGGTGAAGCTCTGACAAAAGAAAGAGAAGACGAACCACAGCTGGTGCCTTGCTCTTTTTTTTTCGTGTCAAACGAGTGTCCATACGATGTGTGTTAGCGGATCTTCAGTCGTGATTAAAAAAAAAAGATCCTAACACAGGCTTATAAAACACATGGGCTTTGACAGACACCTTTCTGTAGCTGACGTTCAACAAGTGCTTCATGTGCACTTTGTCGCCCTTTCACTTCTGGTGGTTTCTGCGTGTTACAGCAGGATGAACTGAAGGATGAGTGAAGAACCTTACAGAGATATGGAGACTTGAATTCATTAGTTATTAGGTTGGTGGATATTAAATTCACACTATCCAGACTATAGCTTAGAAGGCGACCACAGGCCTAACCGTGAAGCTGGTTTATTTCACCAAGAGCAATATAATAATGGTCTTGTACTGAAGGAGAGAAAAAAAACCCTGAATGAATGAATTCAACACATAACTAAACATTGCAGCTTTCTTATTCAGAGCTTTTCTTTTTTTTTTTAAACAAACCACAACATAGTTATGTCATTTTACAAAAGCATTAGTGTTGCCCAAAAACTCATACAAGGGTATATTCTGTTATACACATCATATTTTTTGTATAATGTTGAGTTTTAATGCTGACTGGAAGCGTTGGTTGAGAAAATTACATGTTAATGGAAAAATCCACTCTAAGTGTCAGTAAAGATACACTTAGAAACTATGAATTTGGTATAAACAGCCTTCCTATGATAGCTAGAACTAATCACCATGAACTGTTTTACACTCCATCAGTTAAACCTCCATCAGTGACCAGTTTAACTTCAACAAAATAGACTTCATGAAGATAAAACTTTAATGAATTTACAGTTTTTTTTTTACTATATAGCACTCGGTTATAGAAGGGATTATTATTATTTTTTATTATTATTATCTGGTGTCACCCAAAATGAGGACGGGTTCCCTTTTGAGTCTGGTTCCTCTCAAGGTTTCTTCCTCTTAATGCGTCTCAGGGAGTTTCATCTCAGCCACCGTCATTCAGAATAAAATTTGTTAAAATTAAATGTTGCGTCTGGTTTTTATGGCTTTGTAAAGCTGCTTTGGGACAATGTACATTGTACAAGTGCTTTAGAAATAAAATTGAGTTGAATTAACTCTGAAATACTTATAATACATGATTCTGTTTCTGATTTATTTCTGTGAGAAGTTTTCGGTTGTCTGCTGTGTTGATGTGATAGAAGGACACTGCTGGCATAGCTACAACATGCCTTTTACTTGGTCACCAGTTTCTAGCTCTGTCATATTAATGCAGAATCCTGAGCAGAGGCTGTGGAGATGTTGGTGCCCATGTTGGACACAAAGTTGTCTAATGCAAAGCAGCTGCTGTATGTGATCGGTGAAGAAGAGCCTTGGCTCGGACAGTGAGGGACTTACTAGAAGGCAACTACAATGGCCTTGATGGCGTTCTTATCATGTAGGTTGGAAGCTTTGGATTCGTATTCTTTTATTGTACAGATGAGGAGGTGAGAGAGCTGGATAGACTGAAAGAATAAGGCATTACTGCATGGCTGTGTTGTTTAGGTAGAGATGAAGCGTTGGCTTGTTCGCTCTGCACCGCTATTAGAGACCAGTCAAATGGCATTGTGGGTAGTGTAGTAACCCGTTAATCAGAGTGATAATAAATAATAATATAAGATAACTGACCAGCTTGTCTTTTTTTGGATAGAGCATTGATGGACAGCCTGTAGTATCTGTACTAACGGTTTCAGTGTAATGAACTATTGCTAGTAAACATCTGCAAGTTTGTTCTGACATCAAATTAGCTGGGAGAGATTACGCAGATTGGAAGCATTTTTCCTGCTCCATGTGTATGAGTTTGTTCTGCGCTTGGAGCTCAACATTATTTACAATAACATGCAAAAAAATCTTTAAATGGTTAAAACATTTAGGGAAGTTTCTAATGGATTCTGTTAATGCCTTTGCATGTCACATATCGAGTACATAGCAATGATGTTTTTCTTGATACTTCATTGTTAAAGTTGGGGATCTTTGTTCAGAAAAGGCCACACCTGACATTCTCTTTCCTCTTGCTTTCCTTTCAGGTTCTGCCTGCCAGGACATAATTCCTTTCTGTGAATCATAAGATATATGAAGAGATTTCTTGTGTAAACATTTTCTGGTGACAGGCCCGAACTGTTTTGCATGGCTCACCATGAAACTTTCTGAGGATCAACTTTTTTGGAGGTTTGTATGAAATCTCATGATCAGTCTCTTCTTTGGAAAAGGAATTCCTCATTTTTGTGTTCCAAGAATTGTATTTCATGCGAGAGCCTCAGAGATTCTGTAGTCTCCCTACATATTTTCTGAAGGTGTTGTATAAGGATTGTCATTGCCATGCCCACACACCCGGTGATTCCACATGTGGAGAGTCCTGATGGGCTAGGCCATGACATCCTCAACCACAGCAGTGCCACTATGCCCAGCTCTGGCTCCAGCTCCAGTGTAACAGCCCACATGAGCCTGGCTGAGAAGGTTGAAATGCAGTTGGCAGGTGGCTCACCTCTGGCCTGCATGTTCTGTGACGAGACGTTTGAGAGTGAAGATGAGCTCGGGCCGCACCTCCTCTCCCAGCACCCCACCACGTTCCACGGTCCTGCCGTTCTGCGTGTGGAGGCTGAGTTCCTAACGCACAGCGAGAGGATTAGCTCCAAAACGTGCCAGGATGAGCCAAATGAAGAGCTGAGCTGTGATGTGTGTGGGCAAGCCACTGAAAATGTTGCTGTACTTGAGGCTCACATGCGGAAACATAAGGACTCCTTCATTTATTCCTGCAGCCTGTGTGGCAGGCGCTTCAAGGAACCCTGGTTTCTCAAGAATCACATGAGGACCCATGGCAAATCCAAATCCAACAAGGGCCAGGACGCCGAGGTGCCCATCATGGTCAACGGAATTGTCCAAGATCGACCAGCATCACCTGTGATGACGGCTTACAAAATGTGCATGGTCTGTGGGTTTTTCTTCCTCAACAAGGAAGTGTTAGCCGAGCACAGCAAAGTGCACAACCGAGAACCGGAACCTGAGGAGACCGTGCGTGATAAAAGCCAGCTAAATCCGGAGATGCCGGTCTCTCAGGAATGCTTTCTCCAGTGCATCAGTTTACAGAGAACTTCTGAGAATGCTGAGCAAAAATGCCAGCCTGGCCGCTGGATCTCTCAGCTGGACCCGTTCAACACCTACCAGGCCTGGCAGTTGGCTACCAGAGGCAAGATTGCCGCAGGGCCGAACCTGAGCAAAGAGCTCAATGCCGACTCCAATTCCGACAACGAGGAGTTTGGTTCAGACAAAGAGGAGCTCGGCTCCATCTGGGACACTAGCGGTGGTGATAAACTGGTGAGACGAGGCTTGAGGAATGAGCTGAAGGCCAAACTCGGTGGTGGTGATTTGGCAGAGCAGAAGAGTCTGAGTCTGCGCAAAGACAAGCCCACAGACTGCGAGGAGTGCGGCAAAACATTCAGAACCTACCATCAGCTGGTTCTGCACTCCAGAGTTCACAAAAGAGAGAGAGGAGGAGCTGAGAGCCCCACCACACCTGTAGATGGGAGGACTCCAAGTGTCAGCTCTGCTGGGAGTCCGTCACTGGATCGAGCGGAGGATGGCTCTGAGGACGGCTATGAAGAAGGTGTGCCTGCTGAAGCTTTTCAGTCAGGTAATATTGCTGAAACGATTTTTCAAGCCAAACGTAATGGGTGTTTTTCTAGAAACATTTATACATTAATGGCTTTTTCAGTTTATTTTTATTTAATGCAACAAAGTACTTGTTTTAGTGCTGCACAACACTTGGCTTCACTGTTCTGCAGCTCACAACATCCTGATTTTCCACATGACCTTTATTTTGTGAATGTAACCCAGTTGCAGTAGCTTGGGTGTGGCTTTGTTTCCATTTTATTGTGTGATTCAGAGTATGTGAGTCAAACAGAGATAAAGAATAGATATAATAAGTAGGCCTAGTGCACCTTGTTATTTAAGTAGAGTCCTGCAATGAATAACTTCTGAATCAAAAGCACATGTGTGAAGATAATATAGGTGACTATTTGTTATAAATAATGCATGACTTCTGAATACTTGAATAGTCTCCTTGTTCTGTCAGCGGTACTGAGGAATCTGTTTAAATATACTTCTAGTATAAAATGACATTAAAACTAAGGCCTGCACATTAAGCAGTAATTCAGTTTTCATGTGTAAGAGCTTATGATGAATGAATTTACAGTCCTATTACTGATAAAGTTTTTTATTAGATTGTGGTGTTTTGAAAGTGTTGAGAGGCTTGCACATGAACATTTTGTTCAAAGTAACAGCTCTTGCATACCTGCCCAGCCAGGACATGACTGCGGCTAAATTAGTTCTGAACAGCGCCCTCTTCTGGTTATTTAAAAAATGTTCACTCAGCAAAACTTACTGTTCTTTAATTTTTTTTAAATTATTATTCATCTGTTGGAAGTTGTTTGTCTGAATGAATGATTTCTTTTGCTGTTGTATGCAGATAAAATTGAAGAAGGCTCACACAAAATGAAACTGAAAATCCTTGCACCGAGGAAGTGCTGTTACTGTGGCAAGACCTTCCGCTCCAACTATTACCTCAATATTCATCTCAGGACACATACAGGTATTGAATCTAAAACTTCTACATTGCGATAACCTCCGTCACCATTGTTAAATAAACTTGTAATAAACTTTTATCACAAATTTATTGTAAACAATTTCTGTGTTACACACTGCTTACCAACTGGAATGTTTCTTATGACACTGTTGACAAAACACGTCTCTGGCACGGAGTGTGTTTCATGTTGTGAGGATTGCAACAAACAATGAGTTTACTTGCTGACTGTCAGCTTAGTTGAGATGCATTTGTAAATATTAAATATTTGTCTACAATAGCTCTTTATAAAACCCACACCTAACACCGTTCTGACTGAGCTGCATGTTGAAACTGAGCCTACTGAGTGTCTCTGAGAATCTGTTCCTCTATCCAACAAGGGAATAATGGAACATGATGATATACTTCTGTTTCATCAGAATGTAGGGTTTTCCATCCACCACCATTTTTGCAGATTTTGAAAATGCTCACAAAATTACTGTAAAGTCAGAATATTGCTAAAAAAGTGTAGTCTACTGATCAGTTTATAGGCAGATTATTAAGTTACATGCTCAAGATGTCAACTTAAATTTAAAAGTGACATCAGAAAATCAAAAAGAGGATTGGGATGTGTACCATCCTGTGTGTGGGACACCTGTGGTATGTGGTGCGCTGCGTAATTCCTCTGTACCATATTTTGAATGACTGGCATATCCGGTAATATGTTGTGCCATTTCATTTAGTTTATTTTTTATTGTTTGTCATGCAGTGCTTATGCAAGTGTGAACTGCTGTTACACATACGCCCAACGCTTCGCCCACAACCCTGTACTATGCACAAGTGGCCAGCTTGTGTAACGCAATGACCGGTCTTTTATCAGATGGATCTGATTGGCCCTACAGATTGCAAATGGCTGTAAAGATAACTCCACACAAAGGAAAAACCGAGTGAAATCTCTCCATAATCTTGATCGTTTTGATGCGTACACTGGCAAGCAGCAGTCCTAATCATGGCACAACATCTGAAACTTTGTGAAGCATTTGTCTGGAAACCAGGCCATGGTTACCGCATTACACCATCAGAACATTCTGCACTGCAAATGTTCACTAACTGTAGTTCCAGTTTACAATACTCAAACACTGATTTTAAAGTGTGTCCCAAAGCAGCTTTACAAAGACATAAATCTAGACATAACTTTTAATTTATATACATCCCTAAATTGTATCCTTTATGAGCAAGCCAGGGGCTTGTTTTTCTTTGACGTTGATCAGCTACTACACCTCCATCTTGATGCTGTTTGTTGAAGTACTAATTGCTTGTCTCACTGCCTCTCTTTATTCAGGTGAAAAACCGTACAAATGTGAATACTGTGACTATGCTGCAGCTCAGAAGACCTCTCTGAGGTATCATCTGGACAGACGTCATAAAGACAAGCCTTATACTGAGATACCCAACATTCCAGTGACGGCACCTGCTGCTAACAGTGCCAAGGGCCAAGAGTCTCCTAACAACATGGATGATAAGCCAACCTCTAAAGCACCTAAACAATGGCCTGCCCCAAGTGTTGTGTGTGAAAGTGTCAAAGCTGAAGCAGTGCCCAACCAGTCAGGCATTGCCATAACTAGCCCTGTCACCCATGTCAAAGAGGAGTGTGGCAACATGGCTGCTACGACTCCTTACACTCCTCCTAACGAGCCACATGTGAATGGTCCTTTTCCAATCAACCTAAAGGCAGAGGGGAAAGAAGCCTCTGAGGCACCCTTAAATCTCTCCCTCAAAGTGTCTCTCTCATTATCTGCTACCTCTGTACCTAGGAATATGTTACTGACCAACTCCTGCACTTTCTGTCCTTATGAAACCCTCTATCCTGAAGTCCTGCTCATGCACAGTAAGCTTATACATAAGGAGAAGTCTGATGCAAAAAAGAATTCTTACAGACCCCCAGTAAAGCTCAAGCGCTACACTGGGTGTCCTCCAGCGCTCGAAGGTAAAGACGTAGCTCCTTTGGCCCACATCAACCAAAAACATCCTCGCCGGACCAAATCCCCAACACCCCAACCTGGAAAATCTTCCAGACCTTCTCAGGACACGTGCAGGTACAGCATCTGATCATATTACACTTTCATATGATAGCTTATAGGCTTTAGTGATAAGCATCATTTTTGTTATCACAATAAATGCATTGTGAAGAGCTTAAAAGTTGGGTATAAACGTGTCACTGAAAACACACTAATGTTAGCTATCAGACTGATAGAAACCCTTTGGTAAAATACTGACTAACCAGTGAAGAGCAAGATCATGCGAGGAGGAAGTGCAACTGAAAAGCAGAGGCACCCCTGAGTTGTTGAGTCTGGAATTAAAAGCTTAACTAAAATGAAACATGTTTATTAACTGCCACTGACCAGAATTACAAATGCATATTCAAGTTAGCTGTAGCCTATATTTTGTGGTTGTTTCTACATACTAACATAGTGTTTGAATGTGAAAGTCTCCTGTAGCCTTCAAACCTATGAAAGGATTGTTTTACCTCTCTGCTTCTTGATTAGTTAATACTTCTGATTTCAAGATCATATTTTTCAATTTGAGACCCAGATCATAAGAACAGTCGATGACCGTGGAAGGTTTTATAGAGGAAAAAAGTCTAGTGAGAATCTAGTGCCTTTTTAATGAAACATATTAAAATGACCATCACATTTCCCCACTCATTTATAATCTGGGGCATTTATAGCATTTAGCAGACACTCTTACCCAGAGCGGCTTACAAAAGTGCTTACTCCACAAAGAATTCTGGCTGTCAGAAGTTCCAGGGAGGACCAATAAAGTGCAGTTTCTTTCTGAATGATTTCAACATTTTTTCCTCAAATTGAATGTTTCCATAATTCTTTCTATACGTGATGTGGGGAAAAAAATACTGATTTTAACACAATATTAAACACATTGTTTTGTGCCATATCTGCGATTTGCTACAAAGAAAAAAAAAAGTTGGGTGAACATCTAAGTGTGGTGATTCTGTCATTTTTTGCCAGGGGTTGTATAAACCAGACTTTAGACTTCTATGATCAGGGGTTACAAGTAAACATGCTTTCCCTTCTTTTTTTAAGCATAGCTATACACATCAAAACTCTTGTTTATTGTTAACACAAATTCTGTTGTATTTTTTTTTCTGTACTCAACCTTGAACTGCAACTTTTATTATTACAGGACTGTTCCAGGGATTGGTACTAAGAAACCAGAGATTTCAAAGATAATCCCTGCAAAAGAGACCTGGAGAGAGCAGCAGAAAGCAACCCAGAAATTCAGGGCTACAGAATCTGGTATAAGTGTTCAAACCAGGTTTCCAGAGTCAATGGCTGAAATGAACAGGAAATTTAATTCTCCTGCAGTGTCACAGAAACCCACTCCAGTTAAAAATGGCATTGCCTGGCCTTCAGAAGCAAACAGGCTATGTCTGTCCGATCGATTCAGGAACCTGGCTCAAACGGACATGGGTGAACCCTCCAGCAAGAGGCCGAGACCTCCCGAGCCTCTGCAGGGTGCTGGGAGAATCGCGGAGCTGCCGTCAGACAGGAACATGAAAAACTTCCTGCCCTTGGCTTCTGTTCGTGTGGCACCCTCAGGATCAAGGAGTAGCATGGACACTGATTGGAATGTAATCAACCTGCTGCGTACATACACACCCAATGAGCTGGCATCGCTGTACCAACCCCCTATCCCAGGCTCCAGCCATGCTGTGACTGGAAATTCACCCGCTGCTGGTAAGCACACGCGTGAATCAGCCATGACGCTGTGCAGTGTTTTGGACTAGTACTCACTTGTGAAGTATTGTGTAATACGTATCAGTCTTTTTTTCTGGTGAAACCTGTATTCATATTTCAGGCTTTTCATAGCATTGATGCATGAAATGATATGGTTCTGTGTTATGTCTATCTTCCAAAATTGTCAAGTAAACCGTGCACACAAACTCTGCACTGATTTTCAGCTAATACATAAAGCGTGAGTTAATCGTGGAGTAAAGATTTGATTGCAAATGATTGTGTCTGGCCTTAATTGTAGGGAAAAGTTTGCATATTTGTTCTTTGTACTTCATGGTTCTTTTTTATGGCCAAGTGATGCAGATTGTTTTCTATAAGCAACAATATGATGTTGATTCTTCACAGAACAGCTTAAGGGCAGAACAAATGCATCCATAGGATATTTAGCCTTATAGCCTAATTACAATCAATTTCTTTGTTAGAAAATAACAGAAGGCAAATTTAAATTTTTTTATGTAATGAGTACCACAGCCTTTTTGCTGGTCAACTGATGGTGTTATTAAATTGGTGGCTGTGTGTCATTAATGACTGTTCTTTATGTGCCTGTCTCTTTAGGGAGCAGGGCTCTGCCCTTTTCACATTACCCTGGTAACATCATTCAGCGGAGAAGCCACCCCAACCCTCCTGATGCCACCTCTTAAAACATGGTAAATCCTTCAATTTTTGGGTATAGCAAGCAATGATTAACAATACCTTCTTCTGATGAACAGTTAGTGTGTTCTAGCCAAATGAAATAGGAGGCGCACTGTTCATTTTAAAGGCTTAGCCATACAGGGCATCGGGTTGTGACGAGATCCTGTGGGATACAGGAAGGGATTTATTTTTTAAACAGCCATGAAGTCAGATATGAAGCTTGCATGACCAAGAAAGACCACATTCTTAAGGAACTTCCTGATGTGTTTAGTGTTTATTTATTCATCCCCTAAATTAGGCTACTGCTTTTTCTCTTTTGGGAAATGGAACCAGCTATGTTTATTAGAAAATTACTCAAGCAGGTACAAAGAAAGTTAGTAACTGTGTGGGATTAAAAGAGGCTCAGGCTAGCTGATGGTGCTGGATTTTCTACCTCTAGAGTATTTTCCAGTGCTTTTCGTTATTTCCAGGGGAATGGTGTTTTAACTATTTAAAAAAATCTGTTTAGGCCACACCCACTTCATGTTTAAATCCAAATACAGATATGAAAATTTGGAGCACTAAACAGACCCATGGTGTTTTTTTTTTTTTTTTTTTTTTTTTTTTTTTTTTTTTTTTTTTTTTTTTGCTACCCTATTTCACCCTAGTACACAAGCACGTGTACTAGTCTCTAATTTTGCCCGGGTATGTTTTAGATAAATGCTAATGCTTTTTCACTTTCTCTCCATGTCTTTTTCCCTTAGGATTGAACAAACCAACCATGGGAACTGTGACTGGAATAAAAAGTTTACTCCTGACACTACTTCTAGAGACAGACATGTGACCAAGATGTGATTAAGGCTGTGTGGGGGTTTCATTTGTTATCTCGGCCTTGGCTAAGAGGCAGAGTGAACTCAGAACTGAGCCTTGAACAGTGTTGCTTTTTAGTTGTCATAATGTTCCAGTATATCAAATGTGGTATTGCACTTATTGCAAAACACAACCTATCATGCACTCCTGTTTACTGTAAAGGTTTGACATCTTTTATCTAATGCTTTGAGGCAGAGCATTGATTTGCCTACATTACATCTAATAAGTGCCTCTTTTACTTGATATAAATTTTGTTACACAAAGGTAAGATAGACCAAATAAACTTGACCCATGTTCGGTTCTGAGATAAACTATATTTTGTAAATGTTAAGACATTTCTATTTAGGCTAAAGGGTGGAAAAAGGGTCGACTTTATGCCATGCAGCTTCTGGCAGTTTTTGATATTGCAGTTAAAAATGTTTCAGTTTTTGCCCGTTTGTGCAAATGAAGGCTGCTTTTTTTTCCCTCTCAAAACGGAGACAAAATAATGACGATACTGTGTACTTGCTTTGTATGGGGACTTTGCTTGGAACCTCTCACTGTGACGCACAGACACGACATCCTCAGGTCTGATGGACGACAGAACTGTGATAGAACTCTCCATGGAGGGCTTCCATTGGTTTGATGTTACATTTTCACATACTTTGATTCATATCCTTTTTTGTTTGGTCAAGGATATAATATTTATTTTTCTAGCAAATGTCCTGCTCTGTCAGTTTTGTAATCATTTATGTGAGTGGAACAGATAGCAGGATGTGATTCTGGCATTCTCACAGCCTGTGAGGGTGGCTTATTTACTGACCAACTTGTGTTATGGTCTGCTTTTCTGAAACTACCTTATCCACCTACTCTACAGTTGCATTGTTTTCCTCGCACCAGAATGTTAATTTATTTGCTGATATTTAGGGGGCTTTTGTGAGCTACATCAGATAAACTTGAAATATGTTTTTTGTTTTGGCGGTTCACTGGAAAGACCACGTACTTCTGCTTTTTGTGCTTTTTCGCCATGTGTTCTCTGTTAAACTGGGAGGAAAGCCTGCTGTCGATGGTTAACATGCTGGCCACTAACGTGGCTCAAATTGAGTAATATTTGTACGTCTGTCTTGAGTGTTTAACCTCTGTTGTCTAACAGTATTGGATTCTCTCAGTGTTCAATATTGTTTTTGCTTATCTAAGATGGATACGTCACTGATATGCACCATATGTAAATATGTGTGTTTTGAATATTCTGCCCTCCATTGTTATTTTTATACTTCTGCACTTTCACTACTAATATTATTATTGTTGGTTTTTTTTTTTTGTACGATCAGTTTGGAGCAGTTTTGGGAACATCATCCCCTGAGCAGATCCGTGTAAATGCAATAGACTCCCCAGAAATTCTACAGACTACAGTTATCCAGGAACACACACAATTCTGAGCAATGCAGCTCTATTGTTCAGCATATACATTTTGGCCTTTGTATCCATTTTCTCTACCTTTGTAACCATTCTCTCTTGAGATTTTTGTGTGTATTTCTGACTGTTCAGTTGCAGAATAAAGCAGTGGTGTGTGCTAACAAGGATGTCTGTCTGCTTTTTGATTTCCAAGTGATAAAAATGACCCTTGATGGTTAGTACTGTATAAATGACATTCTTGCACTGTGCAGAATTGTGGTAGAACAGGTAATGATGTTGCTCAGGTTAGCTCCCAAAAATGGCAATTCCATGTTGCCTGTAGATGTGAATGAAAAGGGTGAGAGTGGAAAGGGTGAGAGTGGAGCCCTGTGACTAGTGAATATATTCCCACTTTGAGGCAGGCTGCAGATCCAGCACGCGGTGAATTAGCCTGACCTAAGGTAAAGCAGATACTGATGGTGAATTTTTAAAGAATTCTCAGTATTCGATTATTTGCGCTTTCTTATTTTAGATTTTGAAGTTCTCTAAAGTTTGCATTTCAATCGTTGCATTCATGACAGGAGAGGTTAGTAGATTTCACACTGCTAACTACTACACCACCATGCCCAATTACCTGTGTTTTCCACCACAGGGACTTATCTTCTATCTTCAGGAGCAAAACACAAAGTTTCTGTTAGGTTTAAACCCAAAATAAACTTTTGTTTTAGAGCTACATGGTTTTAGACTGCACTTATGAAATTGCATGTTGCAGTTACCAGAAATGTGAATCCCCTTTATCCTTTTAATAAATGTATGTAGCCCTGGAAAACCAGTTGGATGTCTCAGCAGTGGGATTCTTACGGCCTATGACGTACTTCGACAGCTTTATCAAACCATGCATGCATTTCACCAAGTAGGCATGGAAGTGTTTTTATTTCCTTAAGTCTTCCCCAGGCAGTATTTATTCAAAGAAATCTTGCACTTGTAACAAATGCAGCGGTAAAAACAGATGTCCAGAAGCTTGCCAGCTGTAAGTGTTATTTTTATCAACGAGCAAACACCATGCATTTTAAAAAAGTTTCATTGGAGAGCTGCTTGCCACAGTGAAACAGACTTAAGCTATATCATTTTGTTTCATAATCAGATACCAGCTGTCAGAATGTTGCTGCATCACAATTGGAATTGAATTCTTAAATGCAGATATCTTCCTTCTGCACTTTTCACTTATGCAGGGAATCAGACTTTAAAATGCTACAACTTGAGAAATAAGTGAAACATATTTCAATTCAGAGAAGTTTGTAAATTCTTCAGGAATATACTGTATATATTATAGAGTTTTCCCAGTCTACACCTTTTGTCGATGTTGTAGCCCCACATTAGTGTACAGTTCAATAGTTCAAAAGTCTTTCAATGAAGTACGAGTTTGATATTGCACAAACTGACAC
The DNA here is from genome assembly GCA_025674545.1 of Hassar affinis. NCBI lineage: Eukaryota > Metazoa > Chordata > Actinopteri > Siluriformes > Doradidae > Hassar > Hassar affinis. The sequence continues at coordinate 20,523,506 of JAOVYV010000017.1, forward strand.
ACTAGAGTCCAAACCCAATTTCCAGGAAAGTTGGGACTCTTAAAAGAAAATGCAATAAAAACTAAAAAAAAAAATTTTTTTTATTTTCACTGTTTTCACTGACAAACCTAATTGTATTTTGTAAACATAAAAAAACAATAGAATATGATACACACTCAAAAAGTTTGGGACAAGGCCCGAAGTCATCTGAGATGGACCGACTGACAGCAGAAATGTGTTCTATGGGGACAAATCCACATTTCAGATGTGAAATGTTTTGGAAAAAAAATGAACCCTCTGATTCTACCTGCCAAAGATGGAAAAGACCATCCAGACTGTTACCAACAAAAAGTGCAAAAACCAGCATCTGTGATGGCCTGGGGGATCATCAGAGCCCATGGCATGGGGGATCTGTGTATGTCAAGGTACCAATGATGCAGAAACTTAAATTGGTATGTTGGAGAGACATATGTTGCAGTCAAAATGACATCTTTTCCGAGGAACTCCATGTGTGTTTCAGCAGGACAATGCCAGGACTCATTCTGCACCAGTTACAATGTGAACATGTATGGGGCATCATGAAGAGGAGAATCAGACATGAGAATGGAGCAGCTTGAGTCTTGTACACAGCAAGAATGGGCAAAAATTCCACTTGTAAAACTGCAACAATTAGTATCTTCAATTCCCAAATGATTAAAAACTATAGTTAAAAGAAAAGGTGATGTGACCCAGTGGGAAACATGCCTCTGTAACAACTTTTTTGAGTGTGTTCCAGGCATCAATTTCTAAATTTGTTTATTTTTAACAAATAGAATAAAATTCATCATTGAGAACACTGAAAATCTTTTCTTTGGCCTTTTGTCTAAGTAAAGCTGAGTCAAGTGAATGAACAAATTACAGATTTCAGTTTTTATTGCATTTTTAGAAAGTGTCCCATAAGTGTGCCCCTAATCCAAACACCTATTTTGTAGTACATATTTCAAGCTTACTTGTATGTGCACAACCCAGTGTAGAAGCGTATCAGTCAATCGTTCTTGAGTCTTGCACTCCCCCATTTGTAAAGGAGTGGTAGTGTGCACTGTGTGGTAGCATCCACTAGGTGTCGTGCTTTGCCAACAAGTGAAAGTACCAACCTCTTTGACATGAGACATTGCACGAAATAGACAGTAGGCAAAGCCCTATGATTAGAGTAGGATTTCTTTGATAATAAATCACAAGAGAAATGTGAAACTTGGACAAAAGTTTGCAGTGTTTGCAATGCTTCATTAATGAATGGTGTTTTGAAGAATGGCTGACACGCTTTGAACCGCACTGATGTGATGCTTGTGGCAGGGCATTTCACACTGGCGCATCCTGACGACAGCAAATTACAAGGGACAGTCTTCGGCACATTAAACTCTCCCGAGAGCCACTCTATCGTTTTATTTTTTTCTTCTATTCTCCTCCTCCGATTTTTTTAACCACAGCACATCTGCTAGCTGTCGTCTCCCCAGGGCCTTGGCTGTGTAATCTATTGCATTAGTTCACATTAGTGGGCATATCGCCCATGGGCCCAGATAATCACAAACACAAAATGAGCGTTTCACTTAGCGTCACCCTGGCAGCCCTTCATACCCAGGCTCAACGTGTGTGTATGTGTGTTTGTTTGTGTGTGTGTGTGTGTGTGTGTGTGTGTGTGTGTGTTTTAATCTTGGTGGGGACTTAATGTCCCCACAAAGATAGGAATATCTGACAGTTTTTACCATGTGGATGGACCTCATGAGCAAAAGTAGTAACACTTTCTGTGAAATCCATACATATGAATCATAAAGAAGCAATGCATTCATAACATGTTATAATGCAGTTATAAGGTATTGCATGGTATTATTATAATTATGATTACAGTTTACAGCAATTTTTAGAATGTATTTGCATTTAATTTTAATGTGTATTTTACAACATTATTTGCCAGAACCGAATATATTTAGACACAGACAGGAGTTATTTGTAAATCTTCTATAGAATGCTTTCCTCATACTGTCTCTGGTATATTTAATTTAATACAGAACAAAAATCAAACCAGGTCTCATTAAGTACTATGAATAGGTAAGCTGGGTTTCTTTGGTATTGGTAATACAATATGTTATGAATCCTATTATCAAGTGATAGTTGACTGCACAACAAAGATAGCTATAAAGTGTAAAGCATTATACATGTGACCTTCATAAAAAGTGTTAACACTGTGGCTTTTATCAAAACTAAATGAAATTAAAAGAGCCGTAATGTTACTGAGGTTGAGGTTAGGGTTAGATTTAGGTGTAGCGATTGCATTAAGTAGCTGCATTAATAAAGAATCCAAGGCAAACTCCTCACAAGGATAGTAAAACATGTGTGTTTGTGTGTGCACGTGTGTTAGAAGAAAAGGAAGCTCGACTTCTGCCTCTGACATTCTTCCTGTTTTGTCAGAAACCCCCCCCCTTCCCCCCCATGTCCTCACTCCCCCGTTCATGATGATTCTCGTAGTTTTCTGCCTCTCAAAGTCTTGCTCAAGGATTCTATGTCAAAAAGATGTGATTTTAACGAGCAGAGGTTTACACACTTCTTCCCCTCCTCTTCCTCTGTTTATTTGCTTTCACCCCATGCAGCACAGTGGGTCTACTGTGTCCAGTATGTGGTAAAAACCTCAATGTTTAATTTCTTAATATTTCGAGTGCACATAATAAACTCCATATAAATTATTCACTCTAATTGGAAGCCCCCACATGTTACTGTATTTATGTTGGAAGTTGCATCACCTGTGTTGTGGAGTAAGTGGATTCTTTTAGCAGGGCTAAATAAGCCTGCACTTTTTCTACACCCTGCATTATACATCTGTGTACTAATTCTGTTTTAGATGGGTGTAAAAACCAAATCCTTTCTAATATGGTGTGCCTGGACTTATGCCATAGAAATATAATATGCTCATAATGTATACATAACAGAACACAAGGGCTGATAAGCTGAAACGATCTCATAAATAAAAATGAGGAATCTCAGAAATAAAACTGTAATGCAATTTCCAATGAATAAGCTTTAAAAGAATTTGCAAAGTCTTTCTGTATTATAACACGTATCCAGTACCTAATCTATGTCCTATTAGTTGAGCCCTATTAGCAGTTAAATATTTGTCCCCCTCTACCTTGTTTATTGTGAAGCCAATGGAGGCCATTTTGTGCCGGAGGCTACACCCGAGGACTAGAGATAAATTTCCTTGGAGTCTCGCTTTATTCACTCCAGGAGGTGCTGTTTTTTTTTTTTTTTTTTTTTTTTTTGCTGACACAGGCATCCTTTGCAACGCATGCTGGGCCATGCACAATGGGGCCGACTCACAGCAGGTAATGTACAGAATGAATAGTAACACTGTTAGATCTTAATTAGAGTTATGTGCAACCAGGGGCTGCAGCACATGTCGTTATCCCATTGCCTCCTGTTGTATTTGCAGGCAGGCTTTACCATTAGTGGCATGAAAGGTAGCAGAGTTGTTAGGGGGAAAAAATGGGGCAAAGTCTTTTCCCTGCAGACAAAAAACAAAAAGAACAGCAATGGTCCTGCAGTAGATATAGGGCTATTTTACTGAGATTATTTTTGCCTCTATCAGCCATTGTAATCTGTCATGTACACACCACAAATGGATATTATTTCTTACCATCCACCCACAAGCCATATTTTAGTCACAAGGCGTGGCCTTTTTAAGAGTACAGACAAAACATGGCCAGGAAATCTTTTTATTTAGCAACTAACTTGTGAAATTATTTAGATTTGTGTGTGTGTGTGTGAGAGAGAGAGAGAGATCTTTTTGGGGACCAGATTTCCTCCCAACAATAGGAATATCTCATGTTTTGACCTTGTGGGGACATTTTGCTGGGTCCCATAGAGAAAGTGTTTGTTATAATAACAAAAGTGTTGTTATAGGTTAAAAAAAAAATAATGATAAAAAATAAAAGAGCCAAAAAAAGTTCCCTTTTCATCACTGAGGTTAGGGTTAGGGTTAGGGTTAGGGTTAGGCAGAGCAATAATAAGCTGCATTAATAATTATGTCAGTGGAAAGTCCTCACCAGTACAGCAAGACAAAGTCTGCGAGTGAGTGTATGCAAATATTAAATATGTGTCATATTATATAAGGAATAAAAAATAAAACTAATAAAAAATAATCAAAGATGGTTGCTTCTCAACGCAAAGGTGATTAATTTTTATTATTTCCCAATATGACATGTCCCGAGATGTTTTATTCATTGTACACCACAGCAATTAGCCAAATATTAAAGGTTTTATTTAATAAAGAACATTTTAGTTCCTGTTATTGTCACCTTGCATTATAT
>JAOVYV010000017.1:20566349-20579635 GCA_025674545.1 Hassar affinis
AAAATAAAATTGCTGGTTGAATAAAAGTAAATTTAAGTCAAAATTTGCCAGGGGTATGAATAATTTTGGGCTTGACTATATATATATATTTTCTATATATAACATTCTGTTTCTTGTCATTTTTCCCTTCATTTCTGAAATCAATCATTCTGAAATGTCCTGAGACTTTTGCCACACCCTGTATAATTAACAACGATGTTGATACTGTTTTCTGGGTTTGGGACAAATACAGTGTACATTCATGCTTGATTATATTTAGCAGTCATAGGGGATTTCTGGGTTTGGGGCAGTTAGCAGTCAGGGTGCATTTATATTTAAGCTTTGAGGCAATTAGGGGTTGGGAGGGATATTTTAGGGCTGTTTATGGTAATTAGCAGACATTGTGGTGTTTATGCATGGGAGACAGATAGACAATAGATACATTCAGTTTTGGGGAGAAAAGTCTGTCTTGTCGAACACGCCTTCAGCACTTTGGCATTGTAAAGGTGTCTCTGTCAAAAACTGTGGGACTAATTACACTTATAAAGTTTATTGCAATAAGAAAAAAAGAAGATGGATAAAAGTTGGATAACAATAGTGTTGCACATTGTTATTCTGAGTAGTATATTAGGTTTTGTATGTAACACAAGGGAACGCTACAGCTCAGATTATACTTTGGATAAACTTATTTTTGCAATCAGATGCAACAGCATGCCAACATTATCACATACTTTCTGTTTATCTACGGTTGTCAAGAGTGTAAATCAGAAGAAGCTGCTTCAGTGTCATCATTCTTATTATTCACTGTCTGATGGCTTCAAAATTTCAGAATGACTCAAGACTCAATGTCTTCAAAGTCCATTGCAAAATCAAATGATGCACATAAGCATAGTCGCACAGGGGCTTGAGTTAGCAACATACATGCCAGATCGTATTTGCAAATTTTGTCAGTCTGTCATTAAACATGTTACGAAATACAGACAAATCCAGCATCTTGCTTCTGTCTCTGATGCTGATGTGCTGTAATGGGACAAATAGGCATCAAATTTTCCCTGGTTGAATTCACTCAGAACTTCCTGTCTGCCTCAGTGTTGTTCTTTTATAAATCAGATGCCAATGTGCTTTCTTAAGGTAACATGGATTAAATAGCTATGGTATGTTGTTTGAGTTATTCAGGAATTAGGTTTTAAAGACAAGGGTGTAAAGAACATCTTGGTTACCATCTAGGTTACATAAAATATATTTTAACTTGTACATTGGGTGTATTAGATGTTGATTAAACCACATTATATGCTGACTATTATAGGTATACACATTATACACTGGCTATTTCACTATAAGCTGCATGTTCCACTATGTTTTATTCCTTACTTATCCACTGCAATCCATTTTTTAAAGTTCATTTCCTCTCTTAATCTGCAAAATCTTGCACAAGAAGCACAACTGCCATTGCAGAACTATCAATCTAAAACCCACCCAAATCCCTTAATAAAATGTTTCAAATTCAGGAAGTCACATAATGGTGGTGCTGAGCTTCAGGTTCTTCCTCACAGCTCTTCATCATATTATTTTAAACTGTCAGGGTGATCATTTTCAGGGCAGTTGCTATTTTCTTCTTGCAGTTTCCTCTTTTTATGTCTCCACTGTGGTGAGCTTGACATGTAATGGTGATCTTGAAATATTCATCAGGTTTAATTTCTATCGTCATCACTGGGCAGGCCCAAAAAGACATGCTTGATATTGTCTACCTGTGAGAACGTATTTGAAAGGCTTAGGCCGGGCATCACTCAAATCGAGTAATCTTTCAAATGTGAGACTCTGAAAATAAGTGGCAACATTCAGCAACAGAGTGTATTGCCAAGGAGCAGAGACAGCAACACAAACCAGACAGGAAGTGTGTAGACTTAAAGCTCTTTGCATATCCTTAACAGTTAGACATCTTATACTGTATATGCGCATATACATACAGTACATATGCTATGGAGATTCTTATGTGAATTCATTCTTCTTGAGAGAGCCTGTTGTTTGGGGCATTCCCAAATAATCATTTTGGGATCATAGACTCAACAAAATTGGTGCAGTCCCTGACTCTGTCCTCAAAATGGCGACCATTATACAGTGTGACGTCATATGAAACACAATTATAACATTGTGAAACAAACCATTATGACAGGAAATATAGTAAAGCAAGCTAATTTATTAATCATCAGTTTATATGTAAAAAAAAAAACCCTCTCAGCTAAGCCTAAGTGAAGACACAGGATTGTGAGCTTATTTTATGCTTAAGCAACTCCTCTGAGTCTTTCAGTTATAGGAAGCACACCATGTGAACAAGAGGAAATGTATGTTTAGAAAATGCCAATCTTCTTATTGCCTTCTTATACCTTTTCTGTTATTGCATGCTGTAAAGTGTTTTAACATAGTTGTGTCTAAGTTAGTCAGCATAATCTAAATTATATATCTTATATGAGGTCTATCCAGAAGGTAATGAGAATGAAATGTGCTATGTAGGGCTTATTCATAGGGATGGTGGTTCAAGGTCAGTTAGAGGGGGATCTCGGATAAACAGTAGGACCCATTTGAGCTGCATTCTAGCATTCACAGTGTCCAGATGTTTGTTTTTGTTTAACCCTGCTGAAGTGCCTCATCACTAGAGCAATGTAAGTGAATTAGTTGAAATGGAAATAGTCACAGGAGATAAACCATGGGTGTTTGAGTACAATCCTGAGACAAAAAGACAAAGTGCTGAATGGCACATGACAACAACACCTAGTCCAAAGACAGCTTGCATGAGCAAATCAAAAATCAACTCACTGCTCATTATCTTTTTTAATTCTCAAGGGATCGTCCATAAAGAATTCGTATCAGAAGGCCAAACAGTTAATGTAACATTTTACCTTGGAGTTTTGGAGCGTTTAAGGAAGAGGGTTTTGCGTGTGTGCCGTCAAATCGCCTTTTCATGGATCCTGCATCATGACAACGTCACACTTCACTGACTGTGAGAGAATTTTTGGCTGGAAAAAAATTTGCAGTCCTTCCACATCCACCCTACAGCCCCGACTTGGCTCTGTGTGATTCCTTCTTGTTCCCCAAGATTAAAACACATCCCTTACAGAGCATGGGAATTTCATTCTCATTACTTTCCAGAGAGACCTTGTACTTTGGCTCTTGGACATTGTCTCTCAGACATATCTAGATAGGTGAAAAAATATCACCTTCAACTAAACCTCTCTAATACCGATTTCTTGCTCATCCCAGCCAATCAATGTATCCATCACAATATCAACATAAAAGTCACCTCTTCCTATCTTACCCCAAACATGGTAGTGAGAAACCTGGGTCTCATGATTGATGAATAGTTCATTTTCAGCAGTTATGTTGCATCTGTCACCTGGTCATGCCACAGTGCACTATACACCATTAGAAAAACCAGGCCTTACCTGACTTAGTATGCCACCCAACTCTTGGTACAGGCGACAGTTATCTCTCACCTTCTAGCAGCTTTCCCAGCATGCACAGTAAAACCCTTACAGATGGTCCAGAATGTGGCAGCGCCTCTGGATTTTGATCACCTTAAAAGGGCATGAGTCACTTCACATTGACCTCCACTGGCTGCATATGGCTGCCCAAATCAAATTCAAGTCCCCAGTGCTTCTGGGTCTGTGTCCATCTACATGAAGATGTGCATCATAACTTTCATAATCATAACTGTTTGCTTTAGTTCCTGATCTGCTGAGCTTATTCCTATTCATGTAGATTTACTATTTAGTGCTAACTGTAGCGAAGCTTGAATATTGCTCCTCACATCAAAGTTCCTTTGGATAAAAGTGCCTGCCTAATGAATAAATGTAAATGTGTATATACATACTGTATATACAGTACATTTTGTGTTTATTGACATATATATTAAACAGTTGTTTCTCCTTCTTTGCTTGCCACAAAGCTAAACTTTGAACATAGGTCTTTCATCAGCAGCAGCAACTTCTGACCATAGAGAGGTTATCACACTTGACTTGGCTGCTGGCTACTATGTATTTAATTTTTTGTGTAACCCCATAATGGTTGAAGACAAGATTCAGTCTTCTACAAGATTCAGTCATCCAGCATACAGTCTAGCAGTACTGTGATGCACAAGCATTTCTGATGTATCAACCACTCCAATCTATTCAAATCTTTGCAAAGTGTCTTAAAACAGACACAGCTCTGTGCATCATTAATACACTGTCTGCACTTTGCTTTTGCTTGCAGAAACAGCTTTGATTTTCAGATTACTGATTCATAACACTTGCTATAAACCAAGACAACAATAAAACTTACCTAGTTTTGTTATGTCCCTGGCAACCCTGTCATTACTTGTCCTGTCCTCTGCCCCTCCCCTGAGCATAGAGCAGTGTGATTCCTGCCCCAACTGGCCTCTGTTAGCTTGTTATAGTGTCCATACTGACCACTATGTGCAAGAATAACTCTATGATGCAACAAATTGGGCAGCATCTAGAAAGGTGAGTAAATCAAAGAAAAACAGATTAAATCTGCCAAATAGCAAATTTTTAAAAAATATTTGGACAATCAGAATGGCAATAATAAGTTAGATTGTAAACATGGACTTTATAATGATTGGTGCTTGTTGAATGATTGATTTTAATAAGGGATTCATTTTAACCCTTATATTCTGGTTAAATCCTATGATCCACTGTATGTGAAATTGTCTCTTATGAAAATGTGCTTGTCTCTTATCTTAGTAAAAACTTATTTTCTGTTGTTTATGTTCAGTTGTTTATATTCTGTTGTTTATGTTCAGGTCATTATGAACCGAAACCAACAAGGCCAACAGAAATGTCTCCATGGCTCTGATTATACGACATGAGCGCATGTTCTTTAAAAAGAAAAACAAAGCAGCATTGTTATGGAGGATTTTGAAATTATTAGCATTAAATTAAAATATTTTAGCCATTATATTTTTTTATTTGTAAAATGGTCAGCACGTCATTTCTTGAAACCTTATAAATTCTTTAAAATTTCTATGAAGAAACCTTTACGTTTTTATTGACATACATTTTGTTTTCATGTGAAAGTTTTCTGAAAATTGAATTTTACATTTATTTAACGTTTATTGAATGTTACATTTCAATTGTTTCAAAGAATAATCAGTCGGTAATTTTTTGTGTTTGCATAAACGGTTCCTTTTTACAACTGTTCCTTTTTTATTTGTAACAACATTACAAAATTACAAAATCTTTCAGTAATATCACCTTTTGGGTATGAATGGGTCTGTCTGTGTGTCTGCCTTTGATGGATTGACCAGAGTGTTTCCCCCAGAGAGCGCTGGCATAGCACAGCACAACCATGACCCAGTAGTAGGATAAGCAGCAGAGATGTTTGGGAGGGTGTTGATGGTGTCAAGGGTTATTAATAAGAACATTTGATTATACGCTTTTATTGTGATGCAGCTGATCCCACAGTAATGTGGGGCATTAGACATAATATACCTCTGAGCATGGCATCATGCACACTCTATACACTGCTGCTTGATTACATACAGTATGTCAAATGCTCCCTTTAATCTGTTGCCGCTGGCAGTTCAAAAGGTTCTAGTCAGGAATTGCTGCACCCTGCAGACTGGTGGTGGTACTGCAACAACCAGTGGATTCATATAATCATTTTAACTCTAAGCAACACTTTAGGAGTGTGCTTTCATTTTCATCATTATTACATCAGTTTTATAGGAGTTTTAATACTCCATCTGGAAAGCAGCAGAGGCATGCTGACTCTACAGCTGAACAACAGTGTGTGTGTGTATGTATGTGTGTGTGTAAGAGAGAGAGAGAGAGAGAGAGAGAGAGAGAGGAAGTGTACTCATGCTGGATAGAGCAGAACTCACACTTGATTGCCAGCAGTTCATCAGTGCGTCTCTTAGAAGTGTCAGTGTGACTAGCCCGGGGCACAGCACCGCCTCCGATTGAAGCTGACATCGCCCAAAATATGAAAGCAACAAATCATACTCCTTGGTCGGGTCCTAATCTCCCGGCCAGGCCCCTGTGCTGTCGTCAGCACAAACAGGACTGCCACAATGAGCTCTGCCACCAGCCTGCAGCTCTCCAGATGCTCCTAGCTAGCGGAGCGCAGAGCCAGAACGCGGCCTGTTGCCACACACAGCAGTGCTTCAAAACACTCCCGATAAACTATACTTACTATTTAGCACAAATTCTAGAATAATTAGAATTAATAGATTTCTAAGACATCAGTATGCTTATAAAAGTGTTCTGTCTACCCTTATAAACAAAAATCAATGATAGTAAGTCCTTATTTGTAATAATGTGACCATGTGCAAAAACAGGTAATGGCCTGCAACTGCAAGTCCGGAGGATTTCTATTGTCACTTTACATTTTCTTTTATCACAGTGCAATACTGTTTTTTTTATACCACTCTTTTCCCCCCACTGAGATCAATGCGAGATCAATGAGCCTCATTATTCAACCATTCTTAAAACCTACTTTTACATAAAGATTCCAGCATTCACAGATATTTTCTTATTTGGGATTTGTTCTTAGCGAAGAACAGAATCATACTCCTGTTAAGATCTGTGAACAAACCTGTGCAGTAAATGTGATGCTCAATCCTCCTGGCATCTGCTGAATCTGCTTGGGCACATAGGCAGGAAGGCGTCAGGGTGCACCAGAGGGATGTTAGTCTTATGTGGGGCTGTAATAGTTTTGGTTGTCAGGCCCCGGTCGCCTCCAGGTTATCTGCCACTCACTGTGACATGAATCAGCAGTGACTCCAATAGATTTCAGCCATTCCCCTTCGTCCTGTAAACACAGCCAGAGTTCGCTGACCTAAAGCTCAAACATGGCCCGTCTGCCAGTGTTGCAGCTGCGATCCCTGCATTTCCCACCTCCAACCGTTTCCTAAAGACTCATGGCGCCATTCTGTATGTCTGAACTTCTTTCAACAGGCCAACTGGGTTTTTTTTTATGGTTTTAAGTTCAAGAAACTGAAAATGATTTACAACAGGAAGAGCTGTAATCTTAGCCATGATGTGGGAGAAAATTCTCAGCAGCTAGTGAGACAGTGACGGGTGCACACATACATGGGGAAAAAAAAGATTTACAATAATTGACAGCCAAGGTTAAACAATATGACCAATTTTGCATCTGTCTTGGGGAATATGTAAAAACCACCAAAATGTCCTAATAAAATCATTTGGTTCCTACATTTCTCTCCGGATTCTTCCTATTATTTTGCTGCTCATTTGACATGTGACACTTAACTGCTCCATGACATTTTCCTCAATAAATTCCAGTGTATTTTCAGTCCAGTTAGTGCAGTTAAAATGTTTTGTTTCCTCGTGGTTTTAAATCAGTGTCTAGATGCGCACAGCCCTTTTCCAGCATGGTGACTTAATTAGGTGGAGGACTGACACTTTTCAAGTGGCAGCCTGACAAGCTGATACACACAGGCCTGGAGAAAAAAAAGAAGTGGAGCCCATTTGCTGGATTAAGCATTCGAAAATAATCTGTCTGTGTTGATCTATTTGCAAGAAAATGAGACAAATGCATGGGTACATACTCTCAAACTGTTTACATTTGCAAAGATTAGGTTGTTGAAATGCAACATTAATAAAATTGTTATATTTCTTAGGCATGATTGTGCTGTTAGTAGAATAATCAGCACTTTTATTTATTTGTTTAGTCCTTTTTGTCCCTGTGCTTTGTGAACGTGGCACAATTAATTGTTGGGTTGTTTTAGCTCATGATTGTGCATCCGATTCAAGCTCGCCTTTAATGTGGCAATAAATCTTGAATGACTTTGAATTATTGGCTGGAATTAATATTAGAAACAGCTAATTTCCTAGCCCTGAGTACACTGATGAAAGGATATTTTTTCTATGGCTTAATGTGAATCGCTGACATTGAGCTGCTACCTCCAAAAGCCATTTCAAATGCCCTCATGCCACAAATGCCCATCCACTAGCATGGTCATTTAAAATTCCCCCATTAAGCGCAAAAGGCTAAATGACTCGGCTGTGACTTACTGCAGTCACGGCACACTTCCATTTGACGAGCCACTTCAGAGACTCTCGGTTTTAATTAAGGAACACAAATGGCTGGAATATCACATTTATTTTGTCATATTATTCAACCATATCTTAAATCATCCTCTGGCTTCCATTTGAAAAGAAGTTGCTAAGCTGAAGGATAATGCCTTGACAGAGGGGAATTGTGGATCCATCGGCAATGCAAGGCACTAAATAATTTATGGCTTTAATCTGTGCACTGAGGTGTGGGATCTATGCCTGCAATTATAAATGCAAGGTGGAATTATTGCTGAACACTAGAACTGCATTAGGAGTCGTCTGATGAATGGCGTGATTGTCTCCTCATTTTCAGCAATGGAGGGCAAGTTGGTGTCAGAATGCTCAAATCACCAAAGCACAGATGCTTCCTCCCATTTGCCATCAAATGTCAGTTGCCAGTTATAAAACCGATATGATAGGGAGTAGTAATTGAGGACTTGACTGCTAGGGGAAAAAAGAAATAAAAAAGCATAAAGTGTTTATGTACTTAGACGGTAATTATTCTTTAATAGCTCTGAAACGAGAGAGGCTGAGGGAGATATTTTTAATTGTTATGATATAGGCACGGTTCATAGCATATGCAGTAATGAAATGAAGATTCATTAGCATATCTAAGATATTAGTGGTTATAAAAACATTCGTTGGAAGAGAAATAACTACTGTGTGTCTTCTAGTCTGCCTATTGCTAAAATTTCAAGTGTGTATTTAACCTTGTGCCAGTAAATTCCAATAAAGCAATTTTTTTTGGTTAATAGCTGTAACTGGCTACAGATGTAAGGACCTGTAGCTTTTTTTAATGCATTAATGGACTGTCATTATGCCACATAGCAGGCCAACAATCCAGTCAAATGTGCTAAAACAAAAGCCAAAACAACACAAAAATGTATTGTGCAATTGTACAATTGACTTTCCTGATCTTCATCTACCTCCCCTGAAAACAATTCACAAGATTATTGCCATACTTAAAATAAATGCAGGAAGACAGGTAGAAAAATGTTAATGATTTATTTTTACTGGTATAAAAGGTGCAGTATGTTCTGTCTCACTATCCACCTTTTGATGAGACACATCTTTCTGCAGTGCTATATATACATTGATGTGAGACATTTTTATGTCAGACTTGTCTAAATCTGTTAACTCGCATACCGAATCCGAGCCTAAACTGGTGATTAAACATTTATTAAAGTGCTTTTCTGTTCTATCATTGCAACACAATTTTTTTACAGAATAATGTACTGTACATTTATTTTTCTTTCTTTTTTCTTTTTTTCATTTATTATTTTTTATGTTTATGTGTGTGTGTGTGTTTTTTTTTTTTTAAGAAATGTGTGTTTGGCTACCTGTTTGAACATTTGTCCATTCAGGTGCATCATCATAGCTTACAGTTAATGCATCAATCAATTTGCTGTTAAACTTATTACAATTAAAACTTGCCATATCATACAAATAAATAGTCATAGCCAGAGCTACCGCATGCAAACATCTGCAGTTATGTTTCAAGCAATAATACAGTTCATTACTGGTGATGCAATTGAGCAGAGTGCAAAGACTTATGTCAATGAGTTCATTTCAGAAACTTTTGCAATGCATTTACTTACACTTCCTTCTAATTCAGCCAGTGTGCCCATTTTTCCTCAACATGATGAAATGTTTCATTTTAAATTTATGAGCATACTACTTAATGCTACATGTAACATGGAAAAAATAATTTCACCTGTTTTTTTAATATATAAAAGCAGAGCAATTACAGTTATTAACAACAAAACTACATATAGTAAAAACCAACCAAGCTATTCTTTGTCCATTTCAACAAACTGTGAATGATTCTCTGGAGATTTGCTGTGAGTTTTACTCAAGTGAAGTTTGACTGCATGGTTGCTGGCAAATGTCCGACTACAAAGCTTGCATTTGAATTTTGAGTCAATGTCTTCCTCTGACACCAGTGCTTCTGTCACTCTAACACTGAAAGCTTTTGCCAGTTCAGGCTCTACTACCTTTGTCTGGTGCTCGACTGGCAGTTTGCTCATGTCTTTGATCTGAAAACCAAGATGGGATTCAAGATGGGAAATGAAAGCAGATGGCATTCTAAACTGGGATGCGCAGTCGTTGCAGTAGAAGACCGGATGTCCTGTGTCCATGTTCTTTAAAAATTTGGTCCCACCTGTTTTCCTAAGTTGGTATTTAACGTTGGCTAGCCAGTGGCTGATGGTAGTCATAGAGAGTCCAGTAAACTTGGAGATGTGCATCCGTTCCTGAGGACCAAGATCAGAGAGAAGATACTTGCCCTCGGAGGTCTGAAAGAGACTGGAAGCAAACTGGGCTTGAAGAATGAGCAAGTGCTGAGGGTTCCAGTTTGATTGCCTGCCTTTACGTTTGTGGACAGAATACACCTCACTGGATACATCTTCAAACCGCCTCACGTCTGACTCCAGTTTCATTGCAGGCACTCTAGATGGTATTGAGGGCTTTGGTGTTGTGGCTTTGGGAAGAACCTTTACCATGTCAGCAATGTCAGACAGTGCATGTTTCTGAGGCATAGGAGTGGAGGACTGTGAAGAGAGGGAGGAAGTCAGTTTGTTATGCTTGTTTTTTGTTAAGTCTATTGGCTGGTCATTAGTTGTGAACATGAAGGTGCTGTTGGCCCTGATGACAGCAGAGGATGTGAGGATTGAGCCTGGTTTCTCAAGACTTCGGCTTACTTCTGAGAATATAGGTTGGATGCGTTGAGACAGAACTCCCTCTTGCCTTGGCTTATTTGCCTTCCCCAAATGATTGTTCAGGACAGACTGCAGTGCACTTAAAGGGTTTATAGTAGGGACTTCCTGAGAGTCGCTGACAAGGTCTGAGGAACTGCTGTGCCCATTGCTGGCAGGAGGGCTTGGTGAAGGGTTGGCTGTGTCAGAGAAAGCTGGGCTCAACTTCCCTTTGATCGTGTCATTCCCTTCACTTACACAGTCTGCATCCAGCTTTGAAGAGGAAGAGGAATCATCCTGACAATCACTGTCATCATTCTCTGCCAGATCAAACTTGCTATTCTGGCTCTCTTTGTCATCAGACGCACCACCCCTTTCCTTTTTGATGTCCAGATTGTGATGTCCCTGGAAACTCTCATGTCCTCGAACTCCCTGATAAAACTTTCCTTTGGGGGCAATGAGCCTCAGTCTGTGGCTATGACTCTGTTTAACTTGTATGGGGGGAGAGGCAGAAAGAGGAGCATTCTTAATTACGCCTGATAGCTGGTAAGCTGCGTGTATGCTGGGGTAAGCACTCCAGCTGGGTGTCCCCGTCTGAGCCTTATTAATTGCTGTGGCCACTGTGTTGGCTAAAGATTTCAGTATATCACCCCCTCCACTGGCTCCTTGTTCTAGGTCCTCCTCCCGTAGGTATGGATATTTAAAACTACCATCAGTACACTTTTGTTCTGCCCCATCTTGCTGGTCATCTTTATTTTTCTCTTCTTCTTGGTCAGGCTTCTTTTCCTTTAGAGAAGGTTTCTGAGAATCCCCAGAGGCAATACACTTTGGGGAGGTCTTCTGTCCATCACATTCATTAACAGTGGGTTCTGATAATGTCTGCATCTTCTCTATTGCTAATGGATCAAGAGTTAACTGTTTACCTTTCTTGGAAGCTGAATTTGTTACTTTGATGAAATGACCAGTGACCATCATATGAGTGGTGAGCTGTTGAAGAGTATCGTGTGAACTTCCACATTCCATGCACTTTAGAATCTGGGATTTGCATGTTTCAAACTGCCATGTGTAGCTAGCACCATTTTGATAGCCATATCGGTTGTTTGGGGCGTTTGAAAGACCAGATGACCTGTGGGCTTCACTGTAGCCAATAGTACCGGTGGTGGAGTCAGGGGAACAAGGCCTTGTAGATTCAAAGGCACGCTTCTTTGCTGGTGGAACTAATTTAGGAGTGATTACTGGAATAGGTTCTTTCAAAGGCACTTTCTGGTAATGTTTAGTTTTAATCATGTGTACACTTAGGTCTTGGAGAGAGTCAAATGAATGGCCACAAAACATGCATTTAAGCACTTTCTGGGCATCCTCTTTGCCTTCCATGTCTTGTAGGTTCCTCTTTCGACTTTTGGAAGATGAAGTGGAGGCAATTCCTTGTCTGCTATGGTTGTCATCTTGGTAGTGACCACTTTTGTTCATATGCACCGTCAGTTCTACCAAGGTGTCATATGCTGCACTGCAGTCTTTGCAGCGGAAGCGACTGGCCCCTGTGAAGACTGTACCACATGCTTTGCTGCTTTGCCTGTACAGGTGCACTGAGCTGAAGAGGTTGGGCTTTGACACAGGTTTTGGGGACAGTGTTTGCTGTAAGGTTTTGGACAGTGCATCCTGATGCCAGTCAAACTCACGCTTAGCGCTTGCATTGGAGCTGTCGCAGTTTGGCTTACTGCCGGTGTTACCAACCTTAAGGTCTAGTCCAATATTTGTCCAGTAGGAGTCTGAGAGGAAGTTGACATAAGTTGCCCTCATTTTCTCAAGGCTGCTGTACATCTCATCTTTTGGTTTTGAACCATGATTCTCATTGTCCCTCAGGCTCTCTGGTGGGGAAGAGGCCTTGAAGTCAGATAGTCTGTCGCTGCCATCACTCAGACGAGACTCCAGCTCAACCTCCTGGTTGGACAAGACACTGACAGGTGAATTCTGGAAGCTGTAGCTGCTCTTGTTGTCTGTTTCCTTGTCTTCAGGAATCTTAGTAGTGGTCTTTTCAGACCCCTCATCTTCATTCTGCATTTCATTTCCTCCCTCCTCTTCTGCCACTGGCTCAGGGGCTCCAACATCATCATCTGGCTCATACACTGAAAAAGTAAGAAAGAAAAAAATAACATTTTATTCATAACAGAATAAAGTTGTCAGAATATAGATTTGAGTTCTGGCTGCAGCAAGAGAGATACTGGGATGTAGTAACAAGTATCTGTGATTCAGAAAGATCTATAACAGTGCTGCAACAGGTACCCTGTGTACATGATGGGATAGGTCAAGAAATGAACTGGCAAGAGTGTGATAAACAGCAAATTTTGGTATTGCTAAATATTATTTCAAATGAACTATTTAAACTGTGGGTGACACGGTGGCTCGGTGGGTAGCACTGTCGCCTTACAGCAAGATGGTCCCGGGTTCAATCCCCGGGGGGAGCGGTCTGGGTCCTTTCTGTGTGGAGTCTGCATGTCCTCCCCGTGTCCGCGTGGGTTTACTCCGGGTTCTCCGGTTT